>JAQFVV010012558.1:2132113-2420532 GCA_028023455.1 Epiperipatus broadwayi | reverse complement strand
GATATAATATATAATAACGATGTACCATTTTCCATATTTATATTACGCATATATGTAGTCTTGTGTGATTGCGTGTATGTATATATAACGATACACGTATATGCGTAATGGTTTAAAAGAATATCTATTCTTAAATTATTCCAATTTATTGCCCCAGCATATTTATGAGCATCAATTTATGACCTCAAGCGCCAATCCCATATTTCTATAAGAATTATGCTGGGAGAACTGGAATACCAATATGAAAATGCCCCTGGACTAGCTCTGTTCAGGGCTGGTGGTAAAATTTACCGGCAGTAGATCTAACTCTCTTTTTTTTTATTTAAAAAAAAAACTCATAACATAAAAACAAAACAAATCATTCATTTTATATACATTTATTAGCTATGATATTTACGTATGTATATAAAAAAAAATATATTATTTACTTAAGTTAAACTAGTGTCTCTTTTCTCTTTTTAATCAAAGATTCATATCAGTTTTCTTTTTTTCTTTGTTTGCTCCTTTCTCTTTTTGCCAAAACTCCCACACGCACATGTTATTATATGTATTTTGCACCAAAGATTTAATTGGACTAATTTATACACTAATAAATTCCATAGTAAATAGTTTGACCTCTCCGGGCAAAAAATAAATAAATTTTAAGTTCACAATTGTGTCAAATAAACAGTTTTCTCAAATTCGTGGAGTAAGCTTACTAATAGTGACATATATAGATGTAATTATAAAGAAAATACCTGGTTTCCCCGGGGAATTGATCGAATCCTCTTGGTGAAAATGGAATCTCCGGTCTTTTGTCGGTGAACGAACTTTGTTTTTTTTTTCTTTGAAGTTCGGGTTCCATGACTAAAGCCTGTTTATTTATTTATTTATTTCTCTTCTGGCGATTCAATATTGTTGCTTATTGAGGCAAATTCTCCGGGCTTGACATCCCTTCTCCACTATCGGCAGCTGCTATACATTCAGGGCAAAGGATTCGGACCCTCCGCACGTTGAAGCCTCTACCCCAGCCTGATCATATTTTATCAAAATGTATATCACGTTGACTGTCCGCTTTCTTCTACCTGCAAACTTATACTCAATAATTAATTTTATTTTTCTTTTTATTCAAACTTATCTTTCTTTTCACTCTTTTTTTTAATTATATTTCCATTCACATTCCATATCCCTTTGTTAAAATGCACCACAAAAGCTTTTTACACCTATTTCTTTCCAATTAATATTTAATTAGTATTAGACATTCCACAATTTTTATAATAATTACTTCCATTGTTCTGCAAAATTAGTCTTCCATCTTGATATTTAAAGTTCTTTTGTTGACTTAATATGTATATATTTAAAAGTTTATCCAACAAAATATTTTTTATTTTTATTTTGTGAATTTTTCATTTTTAATGGTTCAAAAACGCACTCACACATATACATAGCGATGTGTATAGCTGGGTTTGGCAAAAGAGAGAAAAAAATCAGAGCAAGTGTATAACCCCCCATACCTCTTCTATGAGTTCTTTTTAATTAAAATAACTAAATCAATTCTGTACAACCATGCAAATGACCGTTGATTGTACATCAAACTGTAAATATTAATTTTGTTAGTAAAGTAATATATATTTTTAATAATATGTTAGTAATAAGATATATATATTTTTTAATAATGCGTTAAGTATACGAATATGTATTTGTCTAATTATCGCAACAGGGTTTGATTATACCTGCCCTGTTGCAATACCCTCCTCCCGGAAGCCTTCAAATATGGTCTATGTACTTGAATGGCTCCTAAATATCATGAACCGTTCATACCGGCATGAGGGAACGAGCATTGTATGATCCTTTTACCTCCTTCCCATTATTCACCCAGAATGCATTATCCCCCTGACACTTAACAATAGGGAAAGGTCCCTCATACAAACTGCAAAACTTCTTACAGATAAATTTCCCCGGTTCGCTCACATGTGGGGTTTTCACCATGACTAGGTCACCCACTTTAAACTGATGAGGCCTCTCCAGTGTATGTTTGTTTCTTTCCTGACTCCTTTTCAAAAGTGTATGATATGCCTCCTTTTGGTCCTCCTCCACATTTATTGGCTTTTCCTTTGGTCCTGGTATTTTGGCCTTGATTAATTTAGGGGCATGTTTCCCAAATTGGAGCCGCATGGGAGAGAATCCTGTGGATTCATTAACTGCCCAATTTATGTAGTTCAGTATTTCTGGAATCTTTTTAACCCAACCTCGGTGATTAGTTGGGATGTATGTTCTAAACAACCTACCCAACTCACGCATCACCTGCTCACATGGGTTCGATTGTGGATTCCTAATTGATATCAGTATGTGTTGGATCCCTGACTTCTGAACCCATGCTTTCCATTCTCCAGAGATAAATGGTGTGCCATGATCCGATAGGATGCTTTGAGGTTTTCCTATCACTGTAAAATATTCCTTTTCAAGGAGACGTATGGTGTTTCGGGTATTTTCTTGAGTCATGGGATATGCAACCACAAATTTACTGAATAGATCATACACCACCAACAAGTATTTTTTTTATTAAAGGTGGGCAATGGCCCATAATAATCTATCGCAATCATCTCACGTGGCTTCTTTGGAATTATGGAGGTCATTGGACCTGCATAATTCTTATTAGCAGGCTTAGTTTTCTGGCAAAGTTCACATTGCCTGATCATTCTCACAACAGTCCAATGCATGCCTGGCCAATAAAACCAGTCTGAGCCACTTTTCGGGTTTCCATTTCCCATAGTGTCCATATATTTGGTGGACATGAGTCCCTACTGCATTCCGCATTTTCTGGGGTATTACAGGTCTCCAACTATCTAGTCCCCTTTTCATTCTGTATTGGAGAACAGCTTGGTCAAGTTTGTATCAGTTGATCCAACTTCTGGATTCATCATTGTTTTTTTTGTATTCCCTTTCAGTTGTGCAATTATTTGACTTAACTGGGCATCCTCTCTCTGACACTGGGCTAATCTCTTAAGGTCATTCTCTATCCCTTCATTAATCCTTAAGTCTATTCCTGCCACATATAAATTTTCAGCTTTAAGATGACATGATGGCAAATGCACTGGGTTATGGCTAAGAGCATCAGCTACAATGTTATCTGACCCCTTACAATGCTTTACCACATAATTATACTCTTGGAGGTATAAACTCCACCGTACCAACTAACTATTTGTTAGATAACTATGGTTAATAAATTCTAAATTCTTATGATCCGTAACTACAATTATTTTTGATCCCAACAACAATGTGTGGAGTTTTTGGAATGACCAAACAATGGCCAAAGCTTCCTTTTCTGTGGCAGTGTAAAGCTGCTCTGGACCCTTGAGCAACCTACTTAATAAATACAGCACTTTTACCTGACCATCCTCTTGAATCTGTGATACTGTTGCTCCCAGCCCATACCAGCTGCTGTCCGTCTGCACTACAAAGGGTTTCTCAAAATCAGCAAAAGCCAGCATTACATGTTTCATGAACCCTTGCTTCACCCTATCAAATGCCTGGCTTTGCTTTTTGCCCCACTCCCACACTATATCTTTTCTCAGTAATCTAATTAGTGGTTCCATATGTTGAGCAAACTGTTCCTGAAAATGGTTGTAGAAGTTACACATACCCAAAAAGGATCATATCTGCTTTTGGGACCTAGGTATTGGGAAACCTTCAATGGCTGAGATTTTATCTGGGTATGGCTGGACACCCTGCGATCCTATAAGGTGGCCCAAGAATGTAACTTCCTCTTCAAATAGCACACTTTTCTTTAGGTTTACCTTGATCCCTTTATTCCAACATTCCCTTAAAAACATTTCCACCTCTTTGGTATGTTCTTCAATAGTAGATGATGCCACCAATACATCATCCACATACATTGTAACTATTTTCTTCAGCAGATAATACCTGTTCCAAACATCACAGTAAACCAGCCCCACTGTTAATCAGGCTGAATGGCATACAGTTAAACTGATATGAGCAGCCGTCATATCTAAAGGCAGTATACTTACGATCTTCTGGATGCAGCTTTATCTGCCAATAGCTTGCTGTCAGATCAAATGTTGAAAAAAATTTTTTCCTTTAAATCTCCCAAGTAATTCTTGCATGAGTGGTGGTATGTTACAATCTGGGACCTTGATTTCATTCAACTGCCTCACATCGAGACATAACCGTACGGAATTATCCTTTTTCTTGATGATGACTATCGGGTTACAATAAGCCAAAGAGCTTTTTGATATAATATCCTATTCCAACATTTGATCTGCTCCTTCACCTGCTCCCTATATTGATGAGGAATTGGGTATGATTTTGCCTTAAATGGTTGTTTCATTTACTTGAATCCTTTGTTCGAACCCTGGGATCATGCCTGGCCTGTCTGAAAATACCTGATTGTATTCCTTCAGTATCTTTCTTAGTATTTCCTTCCCTTCTCTCCCAGTTATCTTCACCTGGTCTATTTTTTCCATTATCAAATCATCATTGTGTTCTTCGACAACTTTCACAGCACCTATTGAACTATCCGTGCTATCCATTATAAATCCAACCACCTCCCCGTTACACGTGGCTTGTCTACTTTCATAGTTCAACTTGCACTTATATTTGTACAAAAGTCAGTTCCCAATAAAACATCACAAATCAAATTTTTCATGATTAGGAATACATGGGGCAACTTACTCCATGGATTTTGACATCTAGCCATATTTGCTTGGGTTCAACCTTGGCCTTTCTGTTGTTGGCCATTGCCACTTGTACAGCTTTCAATGGTAGAACAGGTATATTTGGTTGTTCTCTGGCGAGTTTATGATACAATCTTTCTGTTATTACAGAGACCTGACTCGAATCAATAAGCGCTTCTACTTTGGTCTGTCCTGCTGCTATCTTTATTTTCAGACATGTTTGGCATGCATAACTCGGTCTGCGGTCCTCCCATGAACAAATTAGGTACCCCATGTGTTTTGAGTTCGGTTGCTGTCTGGATATTATGTCTTTCCTTTGGTCTATTTCCTTTTTCTCTCGAATCTGTCTCATTTCCACACTTATTTCCATTTGACTCAATATCTCGTCTATTTCCTTAGATGGGTTATCTCCTCCTTCCTCTAGCATCAACCTTATTCTTATTGGCAGATTTCGGCAGATGGTCTTCACAATCTGTTTCTCTGACAAATTACATGCTTCTAATGTCCTAAGTGTGGCTACTTGATGCCTAAAAAAATGAACATATTCCTCTGGTCCATCCTCTTGAAACTTCTCTCTTATCAATTGGGATCTAATGTTGTCCTGCCTTTCTTCACTCCAGAAAACTCTCTCTAGGTCTATCTTGTAATCTAAAAATGTCTGTGGTTGGTTTAGCAATGAATTCCACCAATCCATGGCCTGCCCTTCTAGGTGGTAAGATGCTGTTATCATTTTAACCTTGTCTGGTGTTCCATAACACACAAAGTATCTTTGCAGACTCCTAAGGTGCTCTACTGGCATCTCTTCCTTCTTCCCTCCATATACTTTTATTCTTATCAACTCCATCCTCTTTATGTGATGTATATATATTTTTCTACATGCTAGGTTCCGAAATCCCAAACCCCAAAGCACAGTGCTGCCCCCTTCCCGGACTTTCTTACACCTTCAATATTTCTTAAGTATATATATTTATAATTTTACCGTGGACCGATCGATATTTCATTATGTTGTTTCGACTTACTCTTGTGTTTCACTTTTATAAAACCCCATTTTGAAAACTAGTACAGATAGACTATTGTTATTTCAAAACCTTTGTTTCAAAGTTAGTTTCAAATTCAGAAATTGTCGAAATGATTATAAAAGTAAAAAGTGTAAAATATATTAAAATAATAGCTACTGTGTGGGTGTAAATTAAATATAATTCATTACTTGAATTTCTTTTTAAAACGACACTAATTTAATATATATATAAATTATTTTTATCTGGTTATGACATCTTATAGTAATAAGTGACAGAAAGCCAAATAATTATTTTGTATCTAATTAAAATGGATTAATTATAAAGGTTAACCACTTAAAACAATCGTTTACTTTTTTCTTTTAAAATATCTGTATTACTTTTTTTTTTAAAAAAAATCAATCGCGAACAATAAAACATTTACGTTCGTTATTTACAAAAAAAAAATCCATAACAAACTGAAAGTTCTTTAAAAAAAACCAGTCTAACCTAAACTGATTACTTTATGAAACGCTTTTATCTTCTGCACTCAGTTGGTATTTTTCATATAGCCTAAAAAGTTTTTTTTTTACTTATAAAACTCAATATTAACTACATCCAACTCTGCCAATATAATATAACTTCCGTTATTAGCTAAAACAATAATGATCTGACAAAACCGATATGTATACATTTATTTACTTTCTCAAAAAAAAAATCATGCTAAATTCTTTCATATTTTTCTTTCCCTCATTGACCTACTTCTCTTCGATGTCCTTTCGTTGGGTCACCATTATAACAGGATGTACCGTTATCCATATATATATTACGCATATATGTAGTCTTGTATGATTGCATGTATGTATATATAACAATACACGTATATGCGTAATGGGTTAAAAGAATATCTATTCTTAAATTATTCCATTTTATTGCCCCAGCATATTTATGAGCATCAATTTATGACCTCAAGCACCAATCCCATATTTCTATAAGAATTATGCTGGGAGAACTGGAATACCAATATGGAAATGTCCCTGGACTAGCTCTGTTCAGGGCTGGTGGTAAAATTTACCGGCAGTAGATATAACTCCTTTTTTTTATTTAAAAAAAAAAAAAACATAACATACCAAAACAAAACAAAATTATTCATTTTATATACAATTATTAGCTATGATATTTACGTATGTATATAAAAAAAATATATTATTTACTTAGTGTCTCTTTTCTCTTTTTAATCAAAGATTCATATCAGTTTTCTTTTTTTCTTCGTTTGCTCCTTTCTCTTTTTGTCAAAACTCCCACACACACATATGCTATTATATGTATTTTGCACCGAAGATTTAATTGGACTAATTTATACCTAATAAATTCCGTAGTAAATAGTTTGATCTCTCTGGGCAAATAAATAAATAAATTTTAAGTTCACAATTGTGTCAAATAAACAGTTTTCTCAAATTTGTGGAGTAAGCTTACTAATAGTGACCTATATAGATGTAATTACAAAGAAAATATCTGGTTTCCCCAGGGAATTTATCGAATCCTCTTGGTGAAAAAGGAATCTCCGGTCCTTTGTTGGTGAACAAACTTTGTTTTGTTTCTTTGAAGTTCGGGTTCCATGGCTAAAGTCTGTTTATTTATTTCTCTTCTGGCGATTCAATATTGTTGCTTATTGAGGCGAATTCTCCAGGCTTGACATCCCTTCTCCACTATCGGCAGCTGCTATACATTCGGGGGCAAAGGATTCGGACCCTCCGCATGTTGAAGCCTCTACCCCAGCCTGACCATATTTTATCAAAATGTATATCACGTTGACCGTCCGCTTTCTTCTACCTCCAAACTTATACTCAATAATTAATTTTATTTTTCTTTTTATTCAAACTTATCTTTCTTTTCACTCTTTTTTTTAATTATATTTCCATTCACATTCCATATGTCTTTGTTAAAATGCACCACAAAAGCTTTTTACACCTATTTCTTTCCAATTAATATTTAATTAGTATTAGACATTCCACGATTTTTATAATAATTATTTCCATTGTTCTGCAAAATTAGTCTTCCATCTTGATATTTAAAGTTCTTTTGTTGACTTAATATGTATATATTTAAAAGTTTATCCAACAAAATATTTTTTATTTTTATTTTGTGAATTTTTCATTTTTAATGGTTCAAAAATGCACTCACACATATACATAGTGATGTGTATAGCTGGGTTTGGCAAAAGAGAGGAAAAAATCAGAGCAAGTGTATAACCCCCCATACCTCTTCTATGAGTTCTTTTTAATTAAAATAACTAAATCAATTCTGTACAACGACGCAAATGACCGTTGATTGTACATCAAACTGTAAATATTAATTTTGTTAGTAAAGTAATATATATTTTTAATAATATGTTAGTAATAAGATATATATATATATTTAATAATGCGTTAAGTATACGAATATGTATTTGTCTAATTATCGCAACAGGGTTTGATTATACCTGCCCTGTTGCAATATATATATATTATTATGTTTTGGGCTACCGATATTTCAATGATGAACTAGTAATAACATGTGATTTAGACAAATATTATTTAATGATGAACTAGCATCCACCATTGTCAAGATTAACTTTTGAAAGAAAAATCGTTAGATCTCAAACAGTAATGTGACTGATTGCAAGATGAGAAATGAGATTGAAGTAGTTCAGCATTCACATTATGAGGTTTATCAAAATGTTTATTTCTCTCAGTTTTTTCACCTATTAATTTTAAGTTAATATTAGAAGACAGAGATAAAATGAGAGGAAAAAACTGAGGGAATAAACATTTTGATAAGCCTCATATTGTGAATGCCAAACTACTTCAAGTTGAATCTCATTTTTCATCTCGCATACAGTTACATTGCTGTTTGAGATCTAACAATTTTTCTTTCAAAAGTTAACCTATTCAATGGTGGATGCTAGTTCATCGAAAAATCGGTATGTAATGGAAAATAACACATGGTTTAGCCCAAAACATAATAATTTGTCTATATCATACAACTGTAAAAACATTAAGTATAATATTATATATATATTGAGAATATTTTAAATAATTTCTTTACTGAAAATAACATTTAAAATCTAGAATTTAAAAGTAAAATGAGTGAATAATTTTTGTGTGAGCTAAGTCTAAAATAAAGAATTAATTCATAGGGCAATTTTACATTTTGTATTCACCAAAGGTATTTCTAGATTGGAAAACAAAAGAATGTATTGGAGTATTTTTTAAAGACATAATCTATCAAAGATTGATATTACTTAAAAAAACACTTTTATGAATTGTATGTATATTTCAACATGGAATTGTGAAAAATTGAATACTTTTAATAATTTTATTTTGATAATTTAAAATATCATGATATGTCAGTGTGTGCACACATTTCCATATACACACATATATCTTAGGTCAGTCATTAATTGTGTATTGTAAAAAAATGAATTTCATTTATAGGTTTATGACAATTCAGATATCTTCATAAATTATATTGCACATCTGTGTGCATATGTCAATGTATGTCAGGTAGACACATATATGTAAACATTAATCATTTTTTATTAGATGACAATTCAAATGTTCATTTTATATTATATTATACATCTGTGCACTGATATATAGATGTTTTATGGAAACCTATTGGAACATATAAGTAAATCACAATGTGATAGGATATTCTTTTTGTACATTAATCAAAATCAGAGGCTTAATTTATATATGCATAACCATATTCTGTAGACCTTAATTTTTTTTATTAATAAACTGATGTTTCATTGTTAAAATTATTCCAGTAACTTATTCAATCTTTAATAATTTTAGAATATTATATATGGCATCATCTCTTGCTCACAGTAACAGTCATAGAGCTTATGTTCTCAGAGATATATCCGTGCGTAAGTGTTATATAAAAGTGAATTATATTAGTGTTTGTTGACATCCAGTTAATGATGATAATCCTTTAAGGAGATATCCTTTAAAGTCCATGCACTATATTTTTAGTTTAGTATTCATTTAGAAATTAAGTTTATAGTTGGACAGTACATTAATGGTACTAAATGGCCAGAATATTGATGATGATCAGCATGTTTTAATATCCTAGCATCATTGTTTTTACTGTTATATATTTTGATGGATTAACACTTAAGTTTGTGCATCCAAATTAATGTTTAAATAATCTGCTCCAAAACTGGAAATGGCAAAATAATTAGCTTGGTCTATAGTAGACCCATTTCAAATCCAGTCACAAGATTGACTGTTAATTTTATTGCTGGTTTATTCTATTGATCATTCATGATGATAGATGATTATTACTTTTGAGTAATGCTAATGAATTTATAGTTTAACATACTTATAATTAGCTGTGCTGATCTCTCAGAGTGATCTCATGTTTATTACTTTTATATTAAATTTATATTTAATATTTTAAATTTTGATCCATTGACTTGGGGTAGATGATGATGAGTAACATCACTCCAAGTAACCCCTATAGAGTTCATACTTACAATACATATATTATTTATTTGTCCTTTTGTAATTAGTGCTATATGGATCTAATCACATGAACCTAGTTTGAGAATAAATGTCATGGGTAAAAAAAATTAATTTTGTAATATGTATATATACATATAGAATTTACATGTTCTTTTTTGCACTTTAGATCTAATCACATGCGATTTTTGAGAAATAGCACTATGTATAAAAAAAATCTGCTAATATTATTTATTCGTGTATAATACAATACATGTTTACATAAATGTTTATGATCTATACATGTAATTAAAAAAATAAAATCTAAAACACATTATTTACTTGTTTAAGGAATAAGGTATTATAATTATTTGTGGATCTCCAGGCCAACCAAACATACTGAACCAACGCTGAGCAATTAATAGCAGATCATAATAGTAGGATTTCTTTTCAGCTAAAATTCTAACACTTGGAACAGCTGATATAATGGGTTTATAACCCACTGATTCAGGTTTGCGTAGTAGTTGAATCATGCTTGCATATGTAGGCGCATACGCATCTACATTAGTTTCAGATGGATCTAATTAGATAAGAGCATAATTACCATTTATTATTTAAAAGCTATAAATTAAAAAATCCAAATTAAAAAACACAAACTTATACTAAATTACTATATATACTAGATAAGTTAAGTTATACTACGATCTTAGTACCAACATTAAAAAGAAAATAAGACGTAATAGATGTTATAAATGCACGTATATGCAACTATAGAGAAGCTTGTTATTTCTAAAAATTAAATATGACTGAGCATCATAAGTTTCTGTGCATCGACTAAAAACCTAGAAATCCCATGACTCAAGTTAAATATTATAACCCTCAATATATTTATATGACAATAAAATAATCGATTTCTTATTGTTCAATTATTTTCCCTTTCTGATTTTTTTTCTATCCCAATTTAATTTTTGACCTTATCCAATTTGATTGAAAATACGTAACCAAACAAAAAAAAATTACCTTTTATTTCCTATATTTTCAATTTTCTCCTACTCTCTACACAATTTATCCTTACATTCTTTCATAATTTACATTCCAAAAGTCTTACACTCTATCATTTCCACATAAACTACATTAACAGTCCAAATCTTTGATCTATTTTTTGATTCTTTCCTAGTATCCAATTCCTGTCTCTTGCATCAAAAAACAATAATTCTCTCTAATGTTATTGTAATGTTGTATTTATTCTGTTTTATGGCTGAGAGTAATATTGCTGGTCACGTTAAGAACAATACTCAACTCTCTCTCTCTCTCTCTATATATATATATATGTCATAATACAAAGACAATGTATAAATGTAGATTTATAAATACATTAATAAATGTAGTTGATTGTTATCATAATACAAAATATATATAAACAGAATTTCACATACATAATATTTACTAGTGTTTGGATACAATGGTTTACCTCAGTAATATTTGGTGTATTATGTAAGTGTAGTTGTTAGCAGTGTATCTGACATTTGGCAAGTAATGTGACTTCCCTTTAAAACCCTGTCACTTCGAATACATGGTTGTCTTGCTTCATATACAAGTGCAGTAATGACTAGCTAAAAACTTCATGCTTCAGAGTTGAGCATATCTCACTATGTTTTGTAATATTAAGAACAATATATACACCATCTTTCAATATGTGAGTTGTTTGACATTGGCTAATTATCTGAAAGTTGTCATATTTTCCCTCTCACATGAACCTCAAAACAAAGTAAGATAATCATCTTTACTGGAAACCATTGAATTCACTGACCTAGCTTTCCAATTGGCCTCTTTATGAAATTATTATTTATTTCCTTTTATTGTTATTTTAATGCTGTTTTATTGTAATATGAATCTGCTCTTGATAGAATTGTAGTAAGGATAAGTCCAGGTAAGCTCAACTGAGTTATGATGTGTTCACAACACATATAATCTTTCATATTTAATAATTTTATTGTGACATAACTCCAATTAATTTTTTATTCATATTCGTTTTCCATAACTATTTTTTTTCTCTATGTTAGTTGATATTTTCACTTTTCATAATTATGAACCTGTAGAATATTCTCTATGCATTTACTACATTTCTAAATATCGCGTTATATAAAAATGATTTATTTACATACATTTCTTAAAATAACTGAATGGAAATAAACTGCCTATCTATTAACTTTTCACATTATTAAATATTTATTGCTTAATGTATTTGTCCTCTCCACACAATCCAATTAAACACCATTTTTACTAATCCATTTTCATTCATATATTGAAATTATTCATATATTTTAAATTTACTTTTGATTTACTCATTAAAAAACGTCCATCCCATTTCATTTATTTTATTTTTGAATTACTCATTGAAAAGGTGATCCTGTGTCATTTTAAAGACCATCATTGTATACACAACACTGCAGTATTCTATCTTAAAATGTGTTAGTTCCTTGATTAATGCACAATGCATTATTTCAAATGTTAAATCTGGCACCATTAATCAATTCCAAATAATTCTACATAATCATCATTATCAACCCACTACAAGAAGATCTTTCCAAGTTTTAACTAGTTTCTTTGATTCATAGCCTTAGTTCCTACCAGCACACAAACAAACTTGGTTATTTCATCCATCCATTTCACATATAATTTCTTTCTAGGTTTTTTATAATCTCTTTGACTTTCAGGTGCCTATCCAATATTAATATGTTCTGCTCAGATCCATTTTTTTTTCTTTTTTCATTGATGTTAATGATAACTGTTCTCTCACCCATTTATTTCCATCACATGATCACCATTTCTTATGCTTGATTACTCTGGCTTGTACTGAGTGGCACTACTCTATGGGGAGTTTTGCATATATTTGTATGTCCAATAACCTTACCAAACATTTCTTCATATTATGCAGAATGGCCTGAAGTCTCATTTTTGCTGTTCTGTTAAGTATCTAAGTCTTAGCTCCATTAGAAAAAAATGATAAAACACATATTAAAAATCTTATTCAAGTTTAATTCCATGATTTATTTCATCCATTGTGCTTCCATGTGTAATAATGCTCCGATAAAGTTATTTGTAGTCATTTTTCTATCAATATTTATTTTCTTTTGATACTTCTATCTCTTTGGCATTTATATTCTTACTTTCATCTGATAACTTTTACATAGTTTGCAAAATGTAGATGATTTAAATAATCTCCAATTGGTTTGTAGTCCCTTATTTTTCCTTTTTCAATTACAAAATGCTTTTTACAAAAGTGTTCAAAAAAGTTTTGGAAGAGTAGAATCACCCTATCATATACCCTTCTTGATTTTCTTACTATCATCAAGTAATCTAATTGTTGCTATTGTATTTTGATAAATATTCTTTAAAATATGACACTATCCTAGATCTTTATCTTAATAATCCAAAGCTTTAACCACTAAGAAAATGGAAAATATTCTAACAATGAATAAAATGGAATGAAAGATAAAAAATTAAATATCGTTCATGATATCTTGTAGATTTGGGTTCTATCTCCTGAATAAAATATATCCTTTTGGACAAGGCATAATTTATAGTGGGTAATATAAAATAATAAATTTCTCACATTACATTAGACAACTATTAGATAACCATAAATGTAATGAAACTAGTTTAACTGAGCATGGCTATTTGACCTGCAACTGCATCACATATTTAAGCAACTACATATAATAAATGTAATTATAAACCAAATGGTTTTTCCACTTATATATTATATATTTGGACAATATAAATATACTGAGGAAATGTCACATTCTGGCAATTTAAAATGATTACAAATGACTTTGGAATAGTTTATATCTACATGCACAATGGACTCATAAATTTTTAAAGAGTGCTAATGGGTCTGTATGAATAGTCCTGTCTGGAAAAGACAAAATTCATTAAACAATGTTTTAATTAATAGTGAGATATAACATAGAATGTACTATAGAATAAGAGAAAATAGTTTTGTAATGATTCAAGCAGTAGTAAATCAAAATACTGAAGTTAATAACAACAATATAAATTTATTAAGATGGACATTAATTTATTTGTGATGATAAAATAAAGAATAATTTATAACAGCAATTAACATCATATAATGTACATTTATAATTCACCCTCACTATAATATAATTATATATGATATATAATTGATAATTAAAATCATAAATGCATATAATCAAGAAAGGGTTAACTATAGATTTTCCTTCACACAGATAACAAAAAAATATATATGGAAGAATTTTAATATTATTATCTGAAAAAATATATAATAGTCAAGTAACATTTTTTATATTATTTATAATTCAACTGAGTTATGTAAATACTATTTATGTTTTAATTGATTTTTACTTTAATTGATTTTTATTATTTAAGTTATTGAATGACAATCCAGGCTACATTGCAATTAATACTATTAATTTAGAAGAAAAATTTTAATTAACATTTATAAATGTTACCATTATAATTTCAACTGTTGTTATTAAGTAAGATTTATCTCTAAGTATCTGTTACTATTAGCATATAAAAGACTTCAATTGTGCTTTCTTATCTTGCTTTTCCTTTGGCATCTTCATGGTAGCATCCACATATATAGGGCTCCATGGATATTTTAATACTTAAATGCTATCCAATTATTTTTCCTTTCTTGGTATTACAATCTAAGTAGCTTCAGTGTCTTAGATTTATGCCAGTCAGTATTGTTTTGTTGTTAATCATTCCATTTAAACCATAGACATTAAATAGGAGGAAAATCTGCTCCTCCCCTCCAAAGTTTGCTACTCACAATACCTTTTCTTTACTGGAAGTCCAGAATCTATTTAAAGTGTATGGTAAGACTAAAACACAAAATTTTTTAATGGAAAGAAAGTATGTATTCTTCCTTCTGAAATCATCTCTGTTTCTATAGCAACACAAACAATGCAGTCTATATCTTTAAACACTAGCTTTGAACATGTGATTTCTTTCTTCAAATTATAATAAAGCATTGTTTATCAAAAAAAAAATTTTTAATTTTAATAAATAAATGACTTATACATTTATGTAAAAGTATAACGTATTTTATTACACATATGACCTTGAATTGTTTTCTTTATTTGGCTATTTATAAACCATAGAAGAATGCCATATGAAGCTATGTGCATACTACAATTTATATACATAAACTTAATCAAATGAAATGATATATAAAT
Source organism: Epiperipatus broadwayi (assembly GCA_028023455.1). NCBI lineage: Eukaryota > Metazoa > Onychophora > Udeonychophora > Euonychophora > Peripatidae > Epiperipatus > Epiperipatus broadwayi. Next base: position 2,405,149 of record JAQFVV010012558.1, on the reverse strand, counting down.
ATATAAGGTATAAATGGGTACAATATAAAGTTTACATAAATAAAATTTAATAGTTACTACATTGTTAAGATAGTATGAGAAGTCAAAATGATAAAGAATTTGGTTTTGTGCTATAATTATTTTATCAGAGATTGATAATTCTATCATCTAATGAATTTTTATTGCATATTTCATGTAACAAAGGGCCATTTATTTTTTAATCTAAAAATTACTAAATAATATTTATCAATATTTTCAAAATGTGTGGCATCCAATTATGTTAATTAAACACATTAGATTCATAACGTTGCAATCATTAAGCAAAGCAGAAATTAAAAACATGAAATAAATTGTGTGCCTCGTGAAAAGGCCAGAATGTTATATTTTATCTAAAATTATTTGTAGATAAATAGTTCAGTGATATAAGCAAGTGTTAAAACAGGTAAGATTTTTTTGGTCAAACAAGAAAGGCAGAATTTGTTATTCTAAGAATAACAAAAGCTTGCTAAATTCCTCATCTTAAGCAATATAATGAGACAAAAGCAGCTTTCTACTCTAACACCATCTAGTATAAGCTTTAGTAATCAATAATTACAAGATGTATATAAAATAACTATTTTTAATAATCAAACCTCCATTCTTATATTGATTTTTGGATAATTCTTTTATCAGTGATCACAGCGCAAACATGCATCCAGTAACCGACTACCTTCAAGTCAATTTTAATCCAAGAATATAAAAACAGCAGAAGCTTAGTATGGATTAAAATTTTTTATATAATTGTCTATTGAGATCTTGGCATTAACTGACCATTTGTAAAAGAACATGATGAGTTACTATACAATTGCAACATAATAGCATGTACATGTTAAGCAACACAAAGCTGATAAGATGGAATAATTGGAATGATAAACTTTAGGCTGATTCTATCAATACATATATGAAATGCATTGGTTGACAATCAGCATGTAAAAAACTTATTCCTGCTATTACATATTTATTGCTACATTGATATTTAGTTGTTTGTTATAAGGGTATTAAATTGATTAGATATTGAACCTACCTTGTGAATTTATATTGTAAGCTGTATAACAAACATGTACGAATATTTGTCAGAATTGATGTTCACCCAGGTAAGCAGCACTGTATAATAAGCTTTCTATACAAGTATTTGTGCATGGAAATGAAAATGGATCTGTTTTTAACTTGGAAAAGATATTTAACATTGGAAGACACTGAATAAATAGAATTAGTGCTTGAAATATTTATTGTTCCAGTTATTATAAATCTCTTCATGAAACAATCAAGTATGAAAACACTACTTAGATATTATCAGATTTATATTTGAGATGCCATTAAATTATTTTGAACTTTTTAAAATTATCAGTTATTAGATATATACTAATATTCACTAGGGCAATAAACAACAAGAGTGTGCGCTTGAAAATACGAAGGTAGGGACTTGTACAGGTCTTAACCACAAGCTTATGCTTTGGAAAAAAAGAAGGAACTAACTGCTCCAGCTTTACCTATTTATATAGAAAGTATTTTGAAGTAAAGAAGGGTTCCTCTCTTTTCTGCCAAAGCGTAAGCTTGTGGTTAAGACCTGTAGAGGTGCCTACCTTCATATTTTCAAGCGCACACTCTTGAGGTTTATCACCTTAGTTAATATTACTTATGTAATCAACGTGCATTAAATAAATGGTTGTCATCTGATCCTTCGTGTCAGCCGCCAGAGGCGCGATTTCTAACTGAAAAACCCATTAATATATATAGTTTCCGGGATAGCGATTCTCTATTAATATTGACTTTTTTTTTGGTTTGTTTACAAAGTTTACTTTTTTTCGTTTCTGAATTATTTTTAGTTTCCGGGATAGCGATTCTCTATTAATATTGACTTTTTTTTTGGTTTGTTTACAAAGTTTACTTTTTTTCATTTCTGAATTATTTTTCCCAAATAATATTTTTGACGATGGGATAATAATAGTTTTTTTTTTTTACCAAAGGGTCTTTTTTGGTGTGTGTTCAAATAGTAATTTGTGTTTTTTTTTAAAAAAAATAATATTACTGTTTTTGTAAAATTGGATTGACAAAATTCAAGAGAAAATGGGGTTTTATGATGGATCTTTAAATAATAATTTATGTTACTTTGATAGGTTTACATTGATTGCCGAAAACAATTATTGGGAGGTGTTTTTTTTTTTCGCGCGCGTGTGTTTATGTTTAAATAAAATTTAAAACCTTTACTTTTATCATTTTTACATTTGATGGACGACCGATTGGACTTCCTTTCATTTATAAATTATGGTTTTGGTTCTACAAATAAATATTTTTGACAATGGGATGATAATAGTTGTTGTTTGTTTAATTTTTATTGACAAGAGCGGGTGTTTTTTTGGTGTAGATTCAAATAGTAATTTGGGTTACGTTTAAATAATAAGTTGCAGTCTTACTTTGATCAGTTTACATTTGATTCCCAACACTAATTACTGGGAAGGGTGTTTTTTTGTGTGTACGATTGTAGACAACAATTATTGGGAGAAGGGGTGTAACCGCTTAAAGAATAGTAGTTTACGTAACTTTTAGTAGTGGTGTACATTTGATTGCTGACAATAATTAGTGAGAGGGGTGGGTGTTTTTTGGTGATTGGCGACAATTATTGGGAGAAAGAGTTTTGCGTTTTGTTTTTGTTCGTGTGTATGTTTAAATCAAAATTTAAGTTACTTTTATCGGTTACCATTTGATTGAAAACCGATTTGACTTTCTTTTTTTTTTTTTCGTTTATAAATTATTTGGGTTTTCCCAAATAATATTCGATTTGACAATGGGACAATAATAGTCTAGGTTTCTTTAATTTTGATTGACAAGAGCGAGTCTTTTCCGGTGTACGTTCGAATAGTAATTTGGGTTATGTTTAACTAATAATTTACTGTCTTACTTCGATCGGTTTACATTTGATTGGCTGGGACAATTAGTGGGAGGGTTTTTTTTGTTTTTTTCTATACGATTAAAGAATAATTGACGTTCCTTTTATTTGACCGTTTGATTGCCGATGACAACAATTATTGGGAGAAGAGGGGTTTTTGGGGCTATGTTTAAATAAAAATTTTAGTTACTTCTTTTATTTTACATTTGATTGCCGACGCCAACAATTATTGGGAGAAGAAGGGATGTACGTTTAAATAAAAATTGAAGTTACTTCTTTTATTTTTGACATTTGACGAAGGTCATTTAGAATCCCTCAAACAAGCTTGCCTTTACGAAGTGAACCTTTCCGTCGGCAGATGTTTTCGGACCTCAAATCTGCACATATTTGCCGCACAATCCAATCTTTTCTTTCAGCAGCAGGATGTTTTCTTTTCTTCTGCTGTAGAAATATTCCAGCGCTGTCCCGTGTCTGGAAATTCCCATCTTTTAAAGTTTTCTGTTGTGGGAATTAGCCGTACTTTTTGTCTCGGAAAATTTCTCGCTAAAACGTGACTCAAAGCATGATTTTTAAATTTTTACGCTATTCCACCCTAATCGAAAATTTAGGAGAAATACAAATTTATGAGGAACAATCACGATACTGTTAAAATTGATAAAATGTAACAGTACATCGATTGGTCTTAAAAAAAACAAGGCACCGATGAAAATTTAAATAATTTTGACACGATCAAAATAAACACCCTAGTACGATATTGTTACATCAAATACATAACGCAGCATTACGATATAGTGTGTGACACAAACAACTACGGCATTTTCCTCTGCTTTTAGCATCGGAAAAAGCCACACCGTTAGCCGCTAAGCCGAGTTAACACTCTTTCTAGATTTTATCGTAGAAAGGAGACTTAACTTCCGAGTTAATACTCTACCTTTTAGCGTAGAAAGTAGACTTAACTTCGAGTTAACAATCTTTCTAGGATTTCTTTTAGAAAGAATGCTTAAAGGCTTGGGTGCAGCCGTGGAAACGACATATTTCTAAAAATTTAGCTAGAAATCGCGCCTCTGGCGGCTGACACAAACAATCAGATGACAACCAAATAAATTTATAATATTCACTTTAAAAGTCTATTTACATAAACACATACACCCAGGATTTTTTTAAAGACAGTACGATTCTTTTAAGAATATATTTTAAAAAAGTATTTACATACATTTGTAAATATATTTCTCTTTAATAAAATAACTTCTTTATCCGTTAAAAGGTGAAATATTTTTAATAGAAATGGAACTTTTCTGTTTTATTAAAAGTAAATAAATAGTAGATGATAATGGTTAAAAATATATATCCAAAAGCGATAGACTGTACATAAAAATTGTTATATTAATAGATCAATTATTTTATTTTAAAAAATGTGATGAACAAGAGATAACAAGCAACATATGAGAATCTGATAAAGCTAGACTCAACAATTATTTAAAAGGAGTGACCACAACATAAATATAGGATGCTTATAAATGTATTTTATATTGTGTAGAATTTCAACAAAAATGTACCATTAAAAAGGATAATTTGTCATAGTAAGTAGTCATAAATCTTCATTAGAGTCTGAACATAAGCATCTACATTTCTCAAGCAAGCAAAACATATATACGAAAAATATTTTACCAGGACATCAAAAGTTTCATTATAAATTTCAAAAAATGTTTAATAAAACCTAAGATAGTGTTTTTATTTAAAATTTAGGAGGTTTTTTAACTGTAGAATTATTTACTGTAATAAAACAGTTTTAATTTAGAGATAAATTACAGTAAAATAACCAATATGTTTGTGTATCCTAAATTATTAAAAAAATATGAATCTTTTAAAATAAATTTTTGAGAGTTTATTAAACAAAGAATTAAAAACCTTAATTTTGATTATAAATGAAATGATAAAAAAATAACTGATAGCTGGAAAGAAAGTAATTGCTATGTCTATTTCTTAATAATTACATTGGAGAGCTATTCATTGAGTTTGGACATATATAAGAAAAACTGGAACAAAAATGTAAACAAAAACATTAATTAATAAAACTAAAATTGTATGCTCGAAGGGAACAATAAATTTTGCTTGAATAAGAGACATCTGTGAACAATAATGTTTTTTAAAATAATGATCGTGATTACCAAATTATAAGTTTTGGATTAAGATTATTTTACATCAAATAAGACAATATGCAGTCCATAATAACCTAAAGTATGACAACGTCTGATTCATGAGGTTCTAAGAAAACTGTGCAATACATGGACACATTATTTTTAAAATATGATATAGTATGAAGTCACATTATCATAATATCATGGCACAATGCCAAGGTCAGATTGTTCTAAAAGTATGATAGTGTACAACCTACATTTTTCTTAAAGGATGGCACATTATGCAGCCCATATTATTCTAATAATATTAAAAATAAAAGAAGTATTGTATTGATAAAAACTTAAACATGATTATAAAAAAAAGAATTCATTGTATAAGATTTTGTATTGATAGGTATATAGTGAAACTGAATTTAATAAAATATTATGTAAGGAAGCATACAATAATTTGAGGAAAAAATAAACCTTCACTTTTAACATCATCCAGATTTTCCTCAGATACTAGAGGTACGCTTTTATTCTTGAAAGGCTAAAAAAGCAACTATGGAAAATTAATATACCAATGATAATGATCTGAGAAACTTTTGATTTTCATTTTGATATCAGACAAAATAATGTCATAAGAAGAAGAAATCAGCTAAAAAGATAGAAGCTAGCTTTCCTGAAGTTTCTGTTTTGAAAAATACCCAAAACAGCCCTTGGCATAAAAGAGATCATGCAGACTGTATTATTAATTTGCTGTCTTTGAACTAATTAGGAAACAGAGCTATGTTAGAGGAATAATTATTAAGAATTTTTAAATTTTATTGAATAGCATATGAAATTATGATACAAGTGTTAATTTAGTGCAGCTATGCATGCAAGCTCAGGTGAGTTCCAGTGAAGTCATCTGATGCCCGCAGAGAGCTGGACATTACAGCATAATTAGTCCCCATGTATTGTCATACAGGAATCTGGATGAGATAAGATAGTCCTTAAGGCGGATTTCCTTTAACTTTGAGATGAAGATGTCTTCAGGGTTAGGATGTGGAATGGTGAACTTGTTCCTGCACCTGGCAATCCAGGTATGTTATGAATAATTATTGTTCAATGTATTCATACTAAATATTTGAAATGAAACAACTTTGCAATTAAATATGATTTAAATTTAGTGAAATAATATTTGTATAAATTTAGTTTTCTTAATTAGCAGTAATAAATAGATTGATGTGACTATCTACTTGCATAGTAAAAGTAGTGACAAAATTATAGGAGTGATAATTGCTTTAGCCAAAAATGATTTTAATAATGCTAAAAAATTATTTTGTGACCCATTAAAATATGAATTAAAAAAAGAAGTATGATAAAATTTTATTGAAAGTATAGTTTTATATGAAGCAAAGATTTAAACTATAAAAAAAAGAGAAAAAAATAGTGACTGATTTTAGATATGACTTTAGAGAAAAAGAAAAAAAAGAATATGGGTTGAACATGTGCTTAAAAGATAAAAGAAATTAGGAAGAATCTGCTGGAAGATAGAATAGAAACTAAAAAAAGGATATTAATGGTTTAAAAGATTGCAAATGCTGGGAAGAAGGGCTTGAGGAAAGAGCTAAATTGGCATCTAGGAACTACACATAACTAATATCACCTTGCCTTCAAATATGGGCTAGTCCAGATTCCTTTCTTATCGCAATCGGATTTAGCATTCATGCCACTAATCAATGTATATATAGAGAGATAATGCATAGCCAATGGCAAAAACAGACCAATAGGCAATGATTCTCACTAAATCTGAATGTTTCCATGAAGGTTAGGGATCTTGCAATAAATAGTTATGGTTTTTGAAGATAAGGCCCAAGAACTACTGTTCTCTCCAACAATAGTCACATAGTTGAAAGGTCATATATTCACTCACAGAGAACAACTGTTAAACCTGAATAACAGTAGCCTGTTTCCCCAGTATACAGTCGAAGGCAACTTCTGCTAACTAGAACAGTAGTGCTTGTTCTCAAGACTTTAGCTATTTATGCTAACAGAACCCAGTAAAGCAAGTCCACATTTTAGGACCAGAAACTGCCAGAACCAAAGCCAACTCAAGTCAAGCTGTCATTACAGCCAGAAGAATCACTATACCTACTCATAAGGCAGGTTGTCAAGAACAGCTGGATGTGGATAGAAGGTGTTAAGGGCACGTATAGTCCCTTCAACAGTTCACCCTAGAACTGGGAACTAGACCCCTTCCCAACAGATGCAGACAAAGTGTAGCTATCGGTAAATAACGATTGTAAATTAAGAGTATGTTTATATCTAAATATTACTAGTAAATGTATTATAAAATGTATACATGATCATTTGTGTTCCATTGGCAAACTAAAAAACATTTTTTCCCCATGGCAAGAAAAAGTTTTAAACAATAAAATCTTGCTCCAGCGAGTTGTTAGATTTTGCCATTATTCAGAAAAAACTGACCCGCAAACATTATCAGTGTGTCAATAAATTATAAAATGAAATGAGAGCAGCTACTCTTAATAATAAAGACAGAACCTTCATCTAATCATATATATTACTTATAATATTTCATTCATATACACTTTAATGCAAGTAATTTTCTTAAAAACTTGTTTATTTTCTTACAGTTTCGACTGTCCAGCAGTCTTCATCAGAGCTACAAGATTTGAATAATACAAATACATAATTATCATTTCACATATATATAAAAACAAAAAATATAAATATCTCCATCATTTTACACACATATAAAATACACACATATATATCAAAATATACACATATATTTTCTTCATATATATACATATAAATCTATATCACCTCTAGACATATATATAATCCATATCTACATCTATATATACATATGCATATCCAATACATAGACATACCCCTTTTAAATATACATCTATACACATCTAGTGAGTTGTTAGATTTTGTCTTTATCGGAAATTGATAGTTAAGCAAACGGTAGCTAAACATTAAGTGACTGGCATAAACTAAAGAAATTTTCGCTCTCACAAATATCAGAATGGCTAATGTTGTCTCAATTGAAGCATCTCCATTTTAAAGTAAGTCATAGGCTTTATTTACTCCTATATGTATTTAATATGAATTTCAGAAAGATAATGCACAAATATAATGAAACATATTCAGAGTACTTATGAAAGCTTCTATATGCACATCACATTAACTTTATAAACTCATTATTTGTAGTATATTAAGTTATGATAATTTTATAAACTCATTATTTGTAGTATATTAAGTTATGAATATTTTACAATCATCATCATTAACTTACAACTGGTTATACTACTGTCATCATCAAAATAGTCCAAAGAATTAAACTCATAATTAGACTGCTGGATTAAAATAGAATCAATATCAGCAGAAGTCTGAAACAAAATAACACACAGAACATTATAAACAGATGTAATTTAATAAAATATTCCTATAACGCTAATACGCAAATTAACTTAAATATACAATGTGTCCTAGTGAAAAGATGACTGATGAATGGTTTTCTCTCCAGTTATCTGCAGTTCTATACCTAAATCTATGTTCGTGTTATGCAGTGACATTTTAAGATGTTAGCATGTCTGGATCTTATGATATAAAATGTGACTGTGTTTTGTACTTTAATCCACAATGAAACAACACCCTAACATTAAATTTAGTGTTAAATTGGTAAAATTGCCACTGAAACATTTGAAATGATTCAAACTGCCATGAGTTGCAAAAATATTTGCAAGTGGTTTTTAAAGATTTTGTGATGTCAGGGAAGGCACCAAAAATTATCTACGAAGTTACAAAACACAAATTTATGATTCAGACATGTTAGCACCATAACATTTTAATGGTAAATAGATAAAGCATGTCACTATAGAATCCATATATTGATTCAGAGATGATAATGCAGAAATATGTAAGAAAAAACCAGTTATTTTTTCACTGAAACAAACTATGTTAATGTCTACATTACATTAGTAATAATAGAGACAATAACTACGCAAAAGTACAGAGACAATACAAAAAATGTAATCAAATTTCTCTTTGCATTTTTAAGCAGTTTTGTTTTCTCCTGTTTTGGATAAACCTGCAGTCTTCATAAGAATCTGTAAGTACTTTATACTACAGTACATTATGAGAGAATTATTTATAATATTAAATATCAGTAGTAATTGAGAGATTCTAGAAAGTTTATGCATAATATCTCTGTCTAGTCCCTACTCATTCTCTATCCTCAGTGAATTGGTTTGGATTGAAACCATTAGTGTTAATCATCTTGGGTGCATACCTTTATGGTTAACTTGTTGGAAAGTTGCATTAACTCTTAAAATCTGGATACAGCATTCTCAGATTCAAAGGGTCTCAATGATAAAAGCTACAAGCTAGAAACTAGACAATAGATAGGGATTTTATGCACAAACCTTCGATTACTACTATGGCTTGCACTGGGTGGCATTAATGTATGGAGAGTGTGTACACATAGGAAATAGTGATCATGTGATGTTTTAATGTTAAATATCAATTTCAATGGATTTTACTTAATGTATTACAAATTAAATGACCTATAATTATTTTAAATTTTGTTTCATATATAATTATAATCATTTGTAATACATAAATAAAATGCATTGAAGTTGATATTTTATATCATAAATAATTCAACTTAGAATTCATATTAATGTTATAAAATATGAAGATTGAAGGTAAATAATTAAAAAATAAATAAACTGACCAATAAAATACACCTGGATTTCTTTTTATGCGATTTTTTAAAGCAATTTTGAAGTTATGCGATTCATGTTTCTTCATAATATTTTTTTATGCCGTCTTCTTTTATGCCATAAAGAAGTTCATATTTCACTTAAAATCGGAATTTCCCTGTTTTACATATACACATTAAATTTTACAAGATTATAATAACTGAAACGCAGGCTTGTTATATACCTGTGGCTATATATATGTAATATAGGGTATATGAGCACAGACTTTCTCATCACCCACCTCTCTCCACTCTATCTAATAACACTGATACACCTAAACACATATATGCTGAAAAGATAAATAATCACCAATATACGTATTTCATGCTAAAACAGCAATCATCAGTTGGTCCAGACTATCATCTTTACACACATATATAGTATAAGTGCTCAGATATATATTAAGATAGACTATCCTCATAGTTTAATGGACAGGCTTCAATCCACTCCACACTCCAACTCTTCAACCGTCCATCCAATTGAAAATCTGATGATGGAATGCTCAAAGGCCACCCTGAAGCCGAGATTCTTGTCACACCCATGTTGACCTAAGGTCAATCTGAACCCCACATGTACAGGACATAATCCATTTAATACATATGCAAGGATGTAGTATATTGGTGATTATTTATCTTTTCAGCATATATGTGTTTAGATGTATCAGTGTTATTAGATAGAGTGGAGAGAGGTGGGTGGTGAGAAAGATTATAATGTAAATCTGTTCAAACACTATATAGATGGCAGTACTATGCATGTTGTGCTTTTGCATTTTAAATCACATTCTATTTTCGCTTTTCAAAGAGTAATCAATTAATCATTTAGTGTCCTCAAGTTTATTTTTAAAAGGTGAGTAGCAGTGTTGGGCACAATTAAATTTGACAATTAAAAATTAAAATCTGATTTTTAATTGTAATTAACAATTTAAAAATTAATGTGATGTGAAACAATTAATGAAATTTGATTTTTAAATGGAATTGAAATTAAAAAATTGAAGACAAAAATAAGAATTTAATTGTTAGTTTTAATTAAATTTTGCCCAACACTAGTGAGTAGGTGTCATTTTATTATCATAAGTCTAAGTTCTTATTTTTATTTTAAAGTTTTAGTTTACCCTAATGGAGAGGGAAAAAAGAAAAGGAATTTCTTTGGAAACGAAAATTTCAATTTTAAATTGCTTAGTGAGAATAGAAGGATCAACAGCGATTGGAGAACATTTTAATTTAGGTGAAACTACTATAAGAGCAATTAAAAAAATGAAGATGCAATAAGAAAATCTGTCATTTATGGTACAAAACTAAATGCCAAATTATCATGATATTCAAGAGATGATTTATTAGAAAGATGGAACAAGCACTCAATCTGGATTGAAGAATTATCTCGAATCCCTTTAAGTGCTTATTTAATTCAATGAAAAGCTCTTCAGTTTTATGAACAAATCCAAATCATCTACTTATGCTTCTCAGATTAATAGGGAATTTTCAGCTAGCAAAGGATGATTAACCAGGCTTTTAAAAAGGAATGCAATACATAATGTGAAGATTATGGGGAAGGTTGCATTGGCAGATGAAAAAGCTGCCAAAAGTTTTCCTGAAGAATTAGCAAAAGTTATTGAAGATGGTGGCTATTGTCCTCACCAACTAGTTAATGCTGAGACAAAAGAGGACTGTTTTGGAAAAAAAATGCCAATCAAACTTATATCACAAAGTCTGAGAAAAAGCCAGTGGGTTTAAAGCAAGCATAGATTGAATAACATTGTTATTGATCATTAAGACCACATGCTTTAAAAGATAAAGATAAAAAAACAACTGCAGATACACCGGATTGCTAATACAACAGCTTGGGTGGCAGCTGCAATATTTACTGACTGGTTTAATACTTGCTTTTTACCAGAAGTGGAAACGTATATGAAGAAAAAACATCTTGATTTCAAAATTTTATTATTTGTTGACAACACACCAGGTCTTCCACATTTAGAACATCCAAATGTAAAGGTCATGTTTTTTCCACCTAATACAACAAGCATTATTCAGCCTTTATATCAAGGCATAATTGCAACTTTTAAACAATATTATATTAAATGCACTTTTCAATTTATATTGGATAAACTAGAAAATGAGTCAATAGCAGTAACTGATATTTGGAAAAAATTTACAATCTTTGACTGTATAAATCATGTTGCATTTGCTGTTACTCAAATAAATCCACACACTTTAAATGTCTGTTGGAAAAAGGTTTGGCCTACATGCCTTGAAAACAGTGCAGCTATTCAAACATAGGTATTATCAGATGAAATAATTATTTTGGCACATGTTATTGATGGGGAAGGTTTTGATTCCTTAACCCAGAATGATATCAATGAATTGCTTGAGGATAATGCCTTAAATGACAATGATATTATTGCACCAAGTTTATATCCCATAGAAGATTTAGAAAAAGATAATGAAACCAAAGTGGACTGTTCCTTTCATAGCAAAAATTATTCCAGAAGCTCTTCAATTTTCTAATCAATTCGAAAATCATTTTCCTATTAATGACACGAATTATGAATGAGCACCTTAAATTCTGAGAGCCAAATAATTGTATGTCTAGATATCGCAAGCTTCATAAACAATTAGTAAAATCATTATCTCACAGTTCAATCACCAATTACATTGTTATATATAGAACTCACAAATAAATTAGGTCATATGACATACGACTTGATTTCTTTGTAACCAATTACATTGTTGCCAGAAAACGATTAACACAGCATGAGACTGAAGTTGACAGTAATTCTGATGTTTGTGTTTCCTCTTGTGGTGAATCTGATTTCTCACCAGTTCATAAATGAACTCATATATTGATTAAAATATGTATGAAAAAATGTAAAATAAATTATGCATAAAACATATTGTTTTGAATAAAATTAAATAGTTTTATGCAATTTTTAAAAATTATGGAACCTATCCCCAATTTTTCAAGATAAGTTAAGTCTATTTTTGCGCAACCTTTTTTTACTGATGTTTCCTGTGGACCATATCTACCACATAAAAAGAGATCCAGGTGCATTTGTGAAAAGTTTAAAAGTAGAAAAATATAAAAAATGAAATATTTTATAGCAGGTGTCTCCCACTCCCTCTAGAACCAATTCAGGACATAAAAATAAAAAAGTAAATATAACTTGCAATCTTAGTACTATGGATCTATTTTACTAGTGATAAAGGACACCGTATATTGAAATAATATTTTTGTTTCTACAATCAATATATTGGCGCACCCAACCAAATAAAAATCTACGACTTTATTCAATGGCTATTAGTAAAATATACATTTCCTTACAATATTAAAACATTTGGATTATCTATGGGTCAAATATTTGAAAAATAATCCTAAACAATTTGTAACTTTAAAAAAATTTCTCAAGATTTATCTCACTCCTACCCAAAACATACAGCAAGTAGATGTCACCATACTACTAGACTCTTAACATCATGACACCTATTTTTTTTATATTTTTCTGATAGGAAGTTCTATTTTTGAGTAGTAATCTTTGGGAAGCCATTTTTGAACTTATATAATGCTTTTCAAACAACATGACTGCTTGAAAAATCAAATATCTTAAAAGTTATTAGCATAAAATACTAATTAAAGATAAATTTGAGGAGCCATGCGATATTTTGTTTTGATGCGTATCAGCCTTTTCCCAAAAGATGTCTTCAATTATCTGATAAGAGAATACTGAAATATATAGATATAGTCCTATTGTCAGGCTTATGTAGATATGAACACTGGATCTTGTTCTAAACCTTTGAAAAATTTTAAACTATTAGTTTGAACGGTACAATATAAATAAAAATTGGCTGCTAAACATAAGGACATTCTACAATTGATAAAATCCAATAATCCACAAACTGATCTAAGAACCTATGTGGATCTATCATCTAAAATTTATTGATTACTTATGGATGTTACAATGAATGGAATGTAGACAAAAAGATTGCACTTCTGAAATACAGACTAAATGAGCTAGCAAACAGAAGATTTTTTTTGGAAATAAATAAAATAGCTTCATTATTTAAATTATACATTGAAAGTTGATTAATATCAAAATTATACAATTCTTGAATGTAGCAACAAATATTAGTTTTTAACATAGTTTTTAGAATATTAGATAATATTTAAAATAAAAATAAATTGATTTTAACGCATTAGAATCACAAATAAGATAGTTATAAATCACTATAAAAGATGTCTGTTATTTTAGCTTTACATTTGTATACAGAGCAATCTATACCAATCTTGAGTAATTAATGAACATTAAATAATACTACCAATGCTTAATTTTTTGAAACAAAGTTTTAATCAATGAGGAGCATGGATTTAATATTTACAGTCATCAGACACCTTTATTCAAGTATCAAATGTGGCATTGGAATTAAAAAATTTGAAACATTTATTCTTTTTCTTTTCATGTGTCAAAGCATCCGCCAGGAAGCAAACCCGCAAACCTAGGACAACTTCTTGTAAGGCAGCCGTGCTGACCACTGGGCCATCAACGCTTGACAAAAAAATTATTCTTTCTAATGCAATATTAAAACCAAAACAAATAAAGTCATGTAATACTTTATTGGTTATAACTATCCTTTCTAAAATAATAAAGAAGCCTACAGTTAGCATAAGGCTAAGCTCTCGAAAATACTTAGTCTTTATAGTAGTATTGTGCAGGTTAAAACTAAGCAAGAAATTTGAGTAGCACATTGCTGTGTAGTGTCTTGATTGCTCAAGTTTGCACTAACTAACTTTAGAATAAAATAAATGGAGTAACTTGATATTTCTAATATAGATGATATACTGTAAACAAACATTCTCATAGACTTTCTTCTAGCATGTTGCAAAATATCTAAGTATTTTAAACAAAAGAGATCAAACATATGGTTATACTAAAATTTCAATATTATGATTTATAAATTAATTAAATATGAGAGCTTTATTTTTTTATAAGAACTGACATCAGAAATCTTTAGCAAATACTTAAATAGTATATGGACAATATATAAGTCGTCAACGCATTATATGTAGTGAAATATTAGCCAGAAGTGTTTTTAGGAGCAACTATTCACTCTAATTTACTCTATTCCAGACATCTATCATAATCATGACTATATAAGGCAATTAAAGGTTGATGCTGGATATATAAATGCAAGTAGACCAAAAGTCCAAAATCATTAATGAGAAACCAGTTCTTGACATGTGGATTTTAATATTATAATTTAGCATATCTTGATTACTCAAGCTTACAAGAAGTATGTGGATTAGAGTAAATGAAGTGACTTAGGACTACTCTTAGTTAGAAGAATATGTTGAATGTATATAGAGGATCATACAATGTTTGTTGTTTTAAAATGATACATAATTTAAAAGGGCATAATCAAGAATTATACCTAAGTTATTTGAGTTAAAACACAGAGAAGTTATATTCTTCATTGTTAGTGATTCAAATACTAATTAGAATATCAGAATGTTTGTGAAACAAATCTCAATACTTTTTCTGACATAAATATCTTCAATTACAATTCAGTACTATTTTAATGCACTGGCAACAAATATTTCTGGGAAACAAAATTCTCCCAACATGGCTTTATTATTTTGGTAATAGTTGATTAGACACATACACTGCATGATGGTGTTGCTGCTACGCAAAAACTATAAAATATGAACATCCCCAGGCCATACTTTTGGGGGATTTTCTCTCTTTTTTCTTATTAAAAAAAAAACAAAAACACAGAATTTGTACTTTTTATTTTTTTTTATTAACCTCAACAAATTTAGAACAAAAAAAATCAAACACAGAATTTGTAGTTTTTAAAGTTTTTTTTTTATTAACATCAACAAATTTACAACTTATTACATTGGGGGGGGGGTTAAGCAAACACAGAATTTGTAGTTTTTAAAGATCTTTTTTTATTAACATCAACAAATGTACAACTTATTACATTTTTTTTGGGGGGAGGGGTCTTTTTTTTTTAATGTAAAACTTAGTACGCTTTTCTTATTATCATCAACAAATTTTCAACTTATTAAGGTTGTATTTTTGATTTCCTATTTTTGTTTAAAAAATAAATGCTAAAGTTAGTACGCTTTTTTTTATTTCGCTTTTTTTTTTTAAATAACATAAACAAATTTAAAACTTATTACGCTTTTTTTATAGCTTTCACTGAAACAGTATTATTTAGCCATCATCCCGTTTCACCTATTATGTTGCATAGTACTTAGTATCTTTTCCACCAGTTCGAACACTCACAGTCCATGTACATAATCAGAATAATTTATTTTGATATGTAATAGTGTATATTTACATGTATGTGCAGATATGTGTGCACATTTAATATATTAATGTCTGTATGCATATAATGTATACACAGTTATAAATATAAAATTAATAAAATGATATAATTAAATTAAGTATATGTGTGTAACCACTTACATATATATGTGAGAGAAGCCGTAATGCAATAGATTTAAAGAAGCATTACAATTCTTTAAAATTAATATAAATTTGAAATATTCTCAGTTAAAAACTCTTTATTTAAAAACATTGGTATATTAATTTCAATTCCTGGGATACTCTCACACACATATATAATAAAATGTGGTTGTTTTCTCATCCCTGGTGTTCGCCACGGGATAGCATTGATGCTAATCAAAAACATATACATATAACAATTCCGGGGCCGGACCTAAATGATCGATTTGATCTAAAAAGATCTGATTTCTTAGATTTGTAATAAAATATTCTACTAACTAATACTATTATATGATGTTAGTTTTTTCATTTTTGTAATTGTTTATTAATCTTACCTTGTTTTTGAGTTTGTGTGTGTGTGTCTTTAAAGTTATGGGGCTTTTTCTAATTTTTTTTTGGGGACTTTATGTGTTCTTTTTAAAGTTATGGTACTTTTTTTTTGCAAGAGTAAATCAATAATTTGATTCAAAAGCAAGACGTAATAAGTCAATGTTTATTAATCTTAGATTGTTTTTTAGTTTGTGTGCGTGTCTTTAAAGTTACGGGGATTTTTCTCATTTTTTTGGGACTTTATGTGTGTCTTTTTTTAAAGTTACGGTATTTTTGGTCAAGTGCAAATCAATCATTTTATTAAAAAAGCAATACGTAATTCTAAATATATCAAAAGTAACGTCATTTTTATACTACAATTTAGAATTGATACCCGACTACTATTAGTAAGGACCGTCATTGAAAGACTCAATTGAAAAATGATGCCTGACTAATTTCCATTTTCTTTTTTTGGGGGACAGTAATGAATCAGAAAGTGGGTTGTTTTTGTTAAGTCTGTCTATATAAAAAGAGTACCATATTGAAATACTAAATTTAAAAATGATAGCCGACTAATTTGTGTTTCTTTTGACAGTAATTAATCAGAAAGTGGGTTTCTTTTTTGTAGTAAATCTTGTGTATATATATATAAAAAAAACGTAATTCAAATACTCCATTGAAAAAACCAAACCCTGTTGAATTTGCTTTTTTTTTTTTTTTTTTTAAGACAGTAATTAATCAGGAACTGGGTTGTTTTTGTTAGTGTGTAGATATAAAAAGTAATCTTATTTTGAAATAATAAATGTAACAAAAAAAAAATAATACCCGACTAATTTTCTTTTTTGGACAAGTAATTCCTAATAATTAGATACTGGGTTGTTTTTGTTTGTGCATATATATATAGCAAAAGTAACTGTTCATGGACGAATTCTCACGAAAACGGTACTTTTCGTGTGATCCTTGAAATTTTTTCCGTTCCGCACCCTTAAAAGCAATTTTTGAGGGTTACCCATTCGTAATGGAATCTTTAGGACATTATTACTAAATTTACAACAGTAAAGTAAGTTACAACACATTAAAAAAAATAGATGTCTTATCAAATTTTAAAAAACTACGACTGCTTCAAATACACACACTTTCACACGAAACTGCAGAGAAAATAGATATTCTACTATTACGAGAAAATGATGAACAAAATTAACTACTACGGCAGCCAATCAAGGCATTTCTTTCTTTTTGCTTTTAGCATAGAAAAGAAAAAAGCCATAACCGGTAGCAGTCGGGAAATCTTTGTGTTTTATCATAGAAAGAAGTCTCATTTGTGTTGGCTTCTGTCGCCGCCACCGCCTCCATCCAACATAACGTGAGGATTCTTTTCTGCATTTATAATGTAGAAAATTTTCTCTTTTGTTGGGTGAATGTTGGTGAAATGGTATATTTCTAGGAATTGACCTAGAAATAGCAACATCTCGAGGCGAACACCAGGGATGAGAAAACAACCTAAAATGTTTACAAACTTAAACTCGTTTTAAAAAAAGTTATCTGTTTTTATAAAAAAGTTGTACATTCTTAGAAAACCATCTGCCACAAAACATGTTTGAAAAAATAGATTAAATGCATAGTATAATTCATACATACGAGTTTGTCCGAAAGTTTACTAAAATTATAATTAACACCAAAGTGACCCTTTAAACATCCATTGTTCCCACTTGGGACTTTCAGCTGACATACCACTGGGTTTAGAGGTCTATCTATATCATTTTTCATGTAGATGCTGTTTCTAGCTCAATGTGCCCTGTTCTTCTTGTTTGTGGATTAATATTTCTTTTAATACTTCTCTTGATCTTTCCAGAAGGTCTTTAATTTCTGTTTTAAGATTTCTGTGTTAGGAATAACTAATACATTTTGTTAATTTGTTTTAATCTAACAATTTGATTACATATCTTTTAATTAAGCATTTCTTTCATTTTTATTCCTATAAATATTATAATTGTGTAGTTTAATGTGAATGTATTTTAAATAACTTAAAAACATGTATACCTTTTAATATATTAAATGTGTGTGTACAGATATTTATTTAATACATTGGGATTCTATTATTATTAACTGAACTAATCATTTCTTCTAAGCAAGATCATTTTTAAAAAAGATAATATTGTAGGTAATCATCACATCAGTTTGGAAAGCTTCAAATTACCACTATGGAACAATAATAAAATTTAAGAATCATTTGATATTCTCAATATAAGTTTGTACTAATAATAAAGACGAGGTCAATATGGATGGGAATCTAAGAATAATAAGTAAGTTGAAAATATTTAATACTTCTTATACATTATATTTAGAATAATGTCACGTGTTAATAATGTCAAAGTTTTAAAAAACGTTCAAGCTTTATAATAAAATTTTATTTTGCATTAAAAAAAATTACCTTTCCTTTGATAAAACGAAATTCGTTGTGATACCTATGCAGAAATGAGTGGCAAGAGATTAAACAATTATCAGCAGATGCTGTAATAGGCAAATTAAACCTGAAATAAAAGAAAAATGATAGATAATTAAATAAATCTAGATTTAAAAACGTTATTGTTTTATAATGCTGCAAAGTCATTATTACAGCAATTACCCATCAATTTCAAGATAAAAGTCGCTCTGGAGTTAATCCAGTTTTGTAACTTTCCTTCTCCATATTCCAAAAATCTTACTAATCTTATCAATCCAACATAGGTAGTTTCTTTTTAAGTATATTACAATCACTTGAGACAGGGTATGAGCACAGACTTTCACATGACCCACCACTCTCCACACTATCTCATAACACTGATACACCTGAACACACATATGTTGAAAAGATAAATAATCACCAATATACGTATTTCATGCTAAACCAGCAATCATCAGTTGGTCCAGATGGTACCAACTGATGATTGCTGGTTTAGCATGAAATACGTATATTGGTGATTATTTATCTTTTCAACATATGTGTGTTCAGGTGTATCAGTGTTATGAGATAGTGTGGAGAGTGGTGGGTCATGTGAAAGTCTGTGCTCATACCCTGTCTATTACATATATAGACGCAGGTATATATAAGCCTGTGTATTTCAGCAATCACTTGAGATTGTGTTTAAGACTTCAATTGTCTATCCATTGTTTTCTTTCTTAGAGATAAGTCTATTCCAGGCTCATTTCATACACTTTATTTTTTTAATAATATCAATGTGCTATGTTGTAGTACGATTAATATTAAGAAAAAATATGTTTGAAACTGTGTGTACTCCAGAAGTTAAAAGTGTTAAATAATTACAGGTAAAAGTAAACTAGTTAATTTAATAAAAACGAAAATTAGAAATTACAAATGGTTTTTCATATATAGATTTTATAAAAAGCAAGGTGTGAAACAAGATATAATCTAGCAGAAAAAGACAAGTCAGTGGCAGTCCTGCTTTTCTGTAGCGTGAACTCAGAAAAGGACCAACGATGGGAGAACCAGATATTCGGGTCTGAAGGTACCAAAGACCGACCTAGGGTAATTATTTACAGACTATACCTGTCTTATTATTATTCTTGTAAGCCTTACAGGCGCTAGCAGAACTAATGATAATTCTGATAATAAATAATTGTTATTTTTCATACTAATAAAATCTTGTACTGTTAAGTGGGATATCTTAATTTTATGCAAGAGAGTAATTGTTACTTGAATTAGGTGTATTTGGTTGTTTCTCGTAAGTAACATTAAATCAAGTACATCACAATTTTGGCACAGTCAGGAGAAAACCTGTGTTTTTCAAGCTTATGAAAGAAATACACTGAACAGTAATTCAGAAGTCGGTGAGTTGTTAAAGAATTAAAATGTCGATAGGACAAGCTAATATATCGGAATTTGGGATAGATAATCTGCACGAATGGCTCTTTTATGTGCTCCAATTACAAAATTATTTTAAGTTAAATAGTATTATTGAAAATGACAGGAAAGTAGCAGCATTATTATGTTTGTCAAGTAGAAAAGTTATTGAAATAGTAAACAATTTGTACAATGGACAAGTTACAGATAGTAGTAACTACGATGACCTGGTTCAAAGACTAACAGATTATTTTAGCCCAAGACCATCGAAGTATTTAGCTAGTTAAAATTGAGGAACTGCAAACAAGACAAACTCAAATCGATTAAAGAATATGATATTGTTCTACGCCAATTAGCAAAGAATTGCGAGTACGTGACTTTGTGGAACAAATTCTTATTGACCAGTTATGGGGAATGACGGATGATAAATTGCATCAATCATTATTATTTGAAACTCAGATGACTTATGAAGGTGTTATTCAAAAGGGAATAGTATACGAATCAGTGGTAGAAAAAGCTTTAGCTTTTTCAAATAGAACGGAGGAAAACTCTAGGAATACTATTTTTAAAATAGAGAGAAAGGATAAGGATTGTACTAAAGAAGGGAAAAGTTTTGAAATAAAATGTTTTTGTTGTGGTAAAGTAGGTCATTTGTCTAAAAGCTGTAAATGGAGGAACGAAAAATGTTACAACTGTGGGGGCAAAGGCCATTTAGCAGCAGTGTGCAAAAAACCTAAACGAAAATCTGAATATGATAAAGATCAGAAACAGTGGAAACCAGTAATTAAAAAAATATATTAAAAAATGAGCAGGATCAATTCATGCTAGAGATTAAGTTAAGTAACAAAAGAGTAGAAATGGAAATAGATAGTGGCTCAGGAATTTCTTTAATATCTATGAAAACATGGAAGGAAATATCCACAGATAGCCCTCAGATTAAAATACAGAAAGTTAACATAAACGTTAGAGATGTCAACGGGAACCCAATCAAGTTAATTGGGAAATCCGAAGTAATAGTTGGTTTTAAAAATAAAAACTACAAATTACCTATATATATATATAGTCGATAAAGATATTAGTTCGTTAATAAGAAGAAACTGGTTTAAAGACTTAGGCATTACATTTAATATAGTTAAAAAGGTCTCGGTGGAAAAAGAAATGATAGAGTTATATCCGAATTTATTTACAGACAATTTAGGTTTGATAAAATTAAATGAAAATGCTAAACCGGTTATTTGTAAACCGAGAAAAATACCTTTTGCCCAAAGGCAGTTAGTAGAGGAAAAAATAGAAGTATTAGTTAAAAAAGACATGTTATCCCCAGTCGAAGAGGCAGATTGGGCAACTCAGATTGTTGTGTTAACAAAACCAGATGGAAATATTAGGCTGTGTGGAGTTTATAGAACAACAGTAAATAAGTATCTTAATAAAGTAGCTTACCCAGTGCTGAATGTACGTGAGATTCTCAGTAATCTAGCTAAAGCAAAAAATTTTGTGAAATTGGATTTAAATTCAGCATATCACCAACTAAAAGTTACGGATGATACAGCTCGGTTATTGACAATTACGACCCCTTTTGGATTATTCAAATGTAATCAGCTCTGCATCAGCTCCAAACATTTTTCAAGCAAAAATAAATTCATTATTACAAGGCTTGGAAGGAGTGATGCCATATTATGACAACATTTTGATTGCTGCGACATCACTGGAGAAATTAAAAAGTAAAATTCGGGAAGTATGCGAAAAACTAAATAACACAGGAATAAAATTAAATGTTAAAAAATGTGTTTGGGAAACGGAAGAATTAAAATTTTTAGGCCATCTTATTTCGGAAAAAGGGAAAGTCCGTTAACTGAAAAAATTAGGGCAGTCAAAGATGTTCCAAGCCCAATAAATGTCAAGCAACTTCAAGATTTCCTAGGTTTGATTAATTTTTTCGAACCTTTTCTAAAGAACAAAGTGATGGTCGCAACTCCTCTATACGAACTGCTATGCAAAGATCAGAAATGGATTTGGAATACCAAACTTGAAAAAGTGTTTAAAGCAGTTAAGGAATTGTTAACCTCTAGTAGCTTATTAGTGCATTTATAGCGACAAAGACATCACTATTATTACAGATGCATCACAATACAGAATCAGAGCAGTTTTAGTGCATCAAATAGACAGGCATGAACGTCCTGTAGCTTACACTTCTCGGACTTTGTCTAAAGCTGAAAAAAATTAGTCAGCTGGACAAAGAAGCTTTGGCAGTCATGTTTGCTGTGAAAAAATTTCACCAGTTTATATATGGATGGAAATTTGAATTAGTAACAGATCACAAACCTTTGTTAGGGATTATAGGAAAAGATTGTCCAATGCCAGAACATTTAAGTCCACGCATGCTCAGATGGGCTAATACACTTACTGCTTGCGATTTCAATCTAAAATATCAAAAAGGAAAGATAATTTCTCATGCGGATGCTCTATCTAGAGTGCCCAGAAATAATGACAACTATGAAACTGATGTGGAAGTTAATCACATTGACAATATGAAATCACAAGTCATAAATAGTAAAGTAGTTCAGACATGGACAAATGAAAATGACGGGTATGCGTTACTTAGGAAATGGATAAGCAAAGGTTGGCCTAATAAAAAACCTGAAAATGTAGCAATAGGGTTTTGTGTCAATAGAGACCAATTGTCAGTCTGTAAAGGGTGTATTATTATGGGAGACAGAGTAGTTATACCTCCTATAGGGAGAATGAAAGTTCTAGAACTTTTGCATAAGGGGCACCCAGGCATCGTGCGAGCTAATGCTCTAGCTCAGAGTTATGTTTGGTGGCCGCAGATAAGTAATGATATTGAAAAGTATATTAAGAAATGTGATAAATGTAAGTCTGAAATAGCTCTGCCGAATAAACAATATTCTTCTTGGCCTAAACCAATATATCCATGGCAAAGACTTCATATAGACCATGCAGGTCCAATAAAAGGAAGAAATTATTTAATTTTAATCGATGCTTTCTCTAAATGGATAGAATGTCACGAGGTTAAAAATACGAGTGCAAATGAAACAATAAAATGTTTAAGAGAGATATTTTATATACATGGTTTTCCACAAGTAATTGTCTCTGACAACGGAACTGAATTTGCGAGTGAAGAACTAAAAATACAATTTGGAAAATGGGACATCAAACATGTATTTACACCCCCTTATCACCCTGAATCAAATGATTTGTCTGAAAATGCAGTAGGGCAAGTGAAGAAATATTTAAGAAAAAACAAAAATACGGATATGAAAAACGTTTTACAGGAATTCATGATGTAGCAACAATGACTGGAAAATGACCAGCTGAAATGTTATTCGGTCAGAAAATAAGAACTAATTTAGATTTTTTGCGATCTGATACACATATATATAAATATAATCAAGACCCAGTGAAAAACTAACATTGGAGATGCAGTAATATTCAGAGATATGCTACGTAAACAATGGGTTAATGGAAAAATTGAACGGGCGCGATCAAAGCAAATTTATGATATTAAAGGCAAAAATGGAAATATATATAAACGTCACAAAAATCATATTCGTAAAAGTGAAAATGACATACAACTAGACATGTTCCAGCAGTTCCAACATGCAAATGAAAAGAATTCAGATAAACAGATGCTACTGACCAACATCCAAGATGATGTGGTAGAAGAGGATAAAATACAGATGGAAAAGTGGAAATCATCTAGACCAATACGTGTAAAAGAAGACCTTTGTACTTAAAAGAATATGTATAAGACAGATAAACTGTAACTTCTGGAGTGGGGGATGAATTGTTATGTTGTAGTATGATTAATATTAAGAGAAAATACATTTGAAACTGTGTGTACTCCAGAAGTTAAAAGTGTTAAATAATTACAGGTAAAAGTAAACTAGTTAATTTAATAAAAACGAAAATTAGAAATTACAAATGGTTTTTCATATATAGATTTTATAAAAAGCAAGGTGTGAAACAAGATATAATCTAGCAGAAAAAGGCAAGTCAGTGGCAGTTCTGCTTTTCTGAGAGACTTAAGTGTAGCGCGAACTCAGAAAAGGACCAACGATGGGAGGAGAACCAGATATTCAGGTCTGAAGGTACCAAAGACCGACCTAGGGTAATTATACAGACTATGCCTGTCTTATTATTATTTTTTTAAGCCTTACAGGCGCTAGTAGAACTAATGATAATTCTGTTAATAAATAATTGTTATTTTTCATACTAATAAAATCTTGTATCTGTAAAGTGGGATATCTTAATTTTATGCAAGAGAGTAATCGTTTTTTGAATTAGGAGTATTTGGTTGTTTCTCGTAAGTAACATTAAATCAAGTACATCACACAATGATACTAATTTGTTTTTCTGCTTATCTACTTCATATCAAATCATTATTCTTTAAGCCAAACATGTTGACACTTCTACATGCATTTTGAAGTCTCTGATTTTTTTTTAAATAACTGCCTAAATCTTAGATCTATAAGTAAACATTAATAAACATTGTGATAAATGCTTAGCCAAAAAAAGCATTTAAAATATCTCTGTAATGACTCTCCCCCCCCCAAACCTCTGACCAATAGTTTCATGCTTTGGCACTCCTCAAAGAGGCACTAGGGTAGCTTCGATCTAGTGTCTGAAGCTATCCTAGTGCCTCTCTGAGGAGTGCCAAAGCACAAAACCATTGGTCAGAGGTTTGGGAAGGGGGTTTCCTGACAGAGATATTTTAACATTAATAAACAGATGTACTAAAAACTTTTCTTTATAAATTCACGAGCATATTTTCTTTTAATATTATTTTTATAAAAATCCTCTACCCAAGTTTAATTTTGTTAAAATTTTCATTCCTTATGTTTAATTTTGTTAAAAGTTTCATTCCTTATCTTTCATATATATTAATAATCTGACATCAGTATTTACAATTCATAACTTCTAGTCTATTACTATTAATATTTATTGTTATATATATTTATATATGAAAAGCCACTGAATATTACTTTAGTTCTGCTTTCTTGCTCTTATCTGATAAATCTTGCAATATTTTTAAAACCTCTTGAGTATTAATTAAAAGATAAGAATCTAAAGTAATCTCCAATTGATTATTATAACCATAGTTTCCCATTTTATCCTATATGATCATTTCTATGAAACTGATGTAAAATATTTATTAGAGACAGAGTCATCCTGCCAGAAACCCTTGTCATTGTTAATCTTTATAGTGTCATCATATAATCTAATCACTGCTGCTTTATACTGACATATATTTTTAATAAAATTTCCAAAGTTTAAATCACCACACTCTCTAATAAAATACAAAGTCTTTACAAGTTCAATACAAAATGGTAACAGTTATTCATTAATCCTACCTATAACTTATTTTAATATTAAGATGTGATCTGCTGTAAAACAATTATTTTTAAATCCGGATACAATTTCTTTCATCTTATTCTTAGAAGGCTGATATTTATTTTCAGTTTTTCATATAAGCGCACTACATCCATTATTAGTAGTAAAATTCCCAAACTCCTTTGATTGGTCAATCATGATCTCATGGGCTACTTCCATTTTTATTGCCTCCTTGTATGTCAAGTCTCTTGAGGCCAGTAACTGCTCTATATGCCTATTATTGGACATCCCCCAAAGTAATTGTTCAAGTAGATTATCCTCTAATGCTTCACCATAACTACAACCCTTAACAAGTTCCCTCAATATTTGATAGTCATGTATGTATTCCCCCTTATTTTCTCATTTATTCCTAAAATGTATCCATGCTACTTGCTTAGAGGACTTGGGACTAAAATAAGTATATAGTTTTTCAATTATTACTTTATATAGTAATTTGTCTGGTTCTTCATGATTGCATAGTCAATTTAAGATTTCCATTACTTGTTGCCCAGCATAACATAACTTGTTAACCTTAATGGAGTCACTAACAATCCCATTAATAAAAAAAAATTTCAATCTTCATGAGATAAATTGGCCAATCAACAGGACTATTAACATTAAACTCATTTATTGTCACTTGCAGCACAATGAGCATCTTAACTCTAATCCAAATTAATAACTACTAAATAAAAAATATTTTCCCACAAATACCAAACTACCTCCCAATCGGATGACTTATCCAGCTAGTTTAATCTTACTATGCCTACAAAGTTCTATCTAATAATTGAAATCCTATCTCCAACCACTACTAGACAAAATTACAGTTCAATTTTGATTCTGTTGACTGAGCGAGTGTTCTGCTATGTACAGCCACCATGAATGCTTCAGTCTTGATAAGGGTAGTCAAACAAGCAGAAACAAAATTAATTCAAAACAGATTTTTATATCTAAAATTTTGATTTTATTATCACAAGCTAACAGTAGCAAACTAACAATGCTTTAAATAGATTGCAATTTATATTGTTACAGTTCAGTATTAAAATTACTATTTATGATTGCATGGCCATATTATGGTGTGGCCTGTATAGTCTCTATGTCCACTTTTGCACCTTCAGTGGTGGAATTCACTGGATCACTATGCAGTCCTCTTTACCATTCTGTATCTTCATATAAATACGACCAGATCCAATGACAAAAATGCATAAATTATACCTCGATTCCCATTATCTGTGAGTTTTTATATATTCCCACTGATAATGGAATGTTCTAGAGCATAATTATCATTGTTACTTATCTTTTTAAGTAATTATTTTCTAATCTGGAAATGCTTATCACCATTTTAATCTTTAACATATATGTAATTTCGTAATACTTTTTTTAAAACTTTAACACATCTTTTACTTCTAATTACACTATCTCTTTACATTCTATATATATATTTACTGAGACTTTAACCTCAAGAATACACATGTAAAATGCAATATTAGGGACCTCTACAGGTCTTAACCACAAGCTTATGCTTTGTAAGAAAAGAGGTATATATATATGACAAAATATCTATATATATATAGCAATAATAAAATATGTTTAATTTCATGCCCATGTGAAATCTCAAACTTGACATATATTGTTAATAGCTTCCCACCATTTTTGAAGTATCTGAGTAAATTTTAAGATATATTCTGTGTTTATAAAATGCTATGCTTATCTTTCTATCATATAATAAATAAATTACTAAAGCAATCATAGGCTGTCACTAGGAAATATTAAGTGTTATTTCTCATTTATACAAATTTATTTCTCATCTATACAAACCTACTACTATCTAGTAATGTCAACCATCAGACAGAGCACATAAACCCCAACTATACACAATTAATGGGATAAAAAGGGTAAATTCCCATGAATTATGCCAATCTATAATCGAATTTTCTAAACAGAAAATTTTTGCAAATTAAATACATACTGGAGAAAATTTGTTAATTCTTCAAATAATCATATAAAAATAAGGCAAATAACAAAATAAACTATGGCTTTATATCCATAAGAGTATGATTCCTTCCCTAACATGGATGAGAAAAGCATCTTATCACAATCGTATTTTTTTTAGTCAGTGCAATATTTCTATGATCAACCAGATTAATATAGAATCTAAATCCCTTTACCTAGAAATAATTTGTAAAGTGGTGAAGGCAAGACCTAATACATACACTGTCATTTTCCCTGCTTAAACAGCTAACCATAGATATTTTTTTTGGATGATAAAATGTATTGATCATACTTTAGCCATATAAAAAAAAATTCTAAGCTTGTTTGTGGTCAGAAACAATTTTTTAAGACTGATTCAGTCCAGACACGAATCTTAGGTCATTAGCACATCGGGAAGATTTTCTAGCTTCTACCTTTGCACAAAGTTAACCAATATTTTAAAGTTGCAAATATTAGGGATCATCATTAATATTGTAGGATTCTTACAAAGAGTATATAAATGATCAAATTCAAGTAATATTAAGATGACATCAGGTCCAAGTAGTGCATTATCAGATTGATTTTTTAGATGATGATGGAATCTGTAAACTTCATTGCTAATCATACAACTTTTTTTTTTCATGACTAACTTGTCCAAGAATTATATATTATTTTTATAATAGATCACGTCATTTATCTTTTATTATATCTTTATTTATATGAATTTGAAAAGAATTAGGGAAGTGTGGAGGTGTTTATTATATCTATAAAGATATTACATACGGGGGCAGAGAAAGGTGAATAACTCCGTGTGTGTAAATTTTAAAAAATCAGATATATTAATCTTTAACTGAGGTTTAACGTTTATATCTGTGCTAGAGATAATCTCTACTTTCGAAAATGATTAGTAATAATCATTATTGTATTTATCTGAAATGGATGGCATCAAAGTTGTGAGTGGAGGGAGTTTGACAATGGTAAATGAAAATGTACAATTAAAGTAGAATAAATTTTAAGTCATTTGTAATTTAAGCATTTTTATAATTTGTTTTCTCTTGCAGTCCATAGAATTTTCAACAATAATTTTCAGCATTACAATTCAAAAACATCAATACTTCTTTTATCTTTCAATCTCAAACTTCACCATGCACCAAGAATCGCAGGAAAAACTGATCTTCATTTGTTAAATCCCTAATCATTTCCAGATTTTTAATTGTAAATTGATTCAAGATTAGTTTGTAATTAATATTTTGGCTTCTGGATGTTTGTTATTGATAAATGATTCTAGGAAGCAAATTTCAAATATAATCCAACAAAGAAATTATTTGTTTGCATGTATATTGAAATGATAAATTCCATATATATATATTAAAAAATGTATGGAAAAGAAATTTGATTTAATTTTAAAATGACATCATTGAATAAATGTGTTTGAAATATTTTAAAGAAATTTCATTTAATTTTAAAATGTGACATCATTGAATGAATGTGTTTGAAATATTTTATTATTAATAATATTAATGAAAACACACTGTGCACTCTTTATATAAATATAAGGAATTTGAATTTAGACTTTCAAGCACCCTTCAACTATCCATACTATCTCATACCAATGACACACATGACAACATATATGTAGAAAGGATAAATAATCACCAATATATGTATTTCATGCTAAACCAGCATTTATCAGTTGGTCCAGATTATCATCACACACACACATATATATATATATAATCAGTGCTCGGTCTATATTAAGATAGCAAATCTTCATGCTTTAATGGACAGACTTCAATCCACTCCAACCACCAACTCTTCAGCCATCCATACCATTGAAAATCTGATGATGAAAGCCCAAATCCCAAGCTTATATCAATATTATTACCATGCCCATGTTGAACTCAAGTCACTCTGTTCCATTTAAAATACATGGAAGAGGGATGGGCAGGATGCAGGCTTAATGGGTAAACATTTGAAATACAGGCACTTTTCACATACCTGGAGCCTAACTCAGACTTTCAAACACCCTTCAACTATTCATTCTATCTCATACCATCAATACAATAATATTGGCATCAGCTTGGGATTTGGGGTTTCCATCATCAGATTTTCAATAGTATGGATGGCTGAAGAGTTGGAGGTTGGAGTGGATTGAGGCCTGTCCATTAAAATATGAAGATTTGCTATCTTAATATAGGCTGAGAACTGATTATATATGTGTGTGTGATGATAATCTGGTCCAACTGATGAGTGCTGGTTTAACATGAAATACATATATTGATCATTTATTTTTTCTACATATATGTGGTCATGTGTATAGTATGGATAGTTGAAGGGTGCTTGAAAGTCTGAGTTCAAATCCCCTATTTTTACAATTAGGCTCCAGGTATGTGAAGAAGGCCTGTATTTCAAATGTTATAAATAAAAGTTGATTTTATTAAACTAAGCAGTTTCAACTTTTCCAGTGCTGTAAATACTTGAAAAAAAATGATGTGACCATTGTGATAAATTGAGTTTGATTTTTAATACTTTTCTCTAATTCTATGTTTCTTTAAGTATATTAATTCATATGATTAATAATCTGGATTTAATTAATTCTACTTTTAAATCATCAAATTCTAATAATTCAAAAATGCAAGATATATCCACAATTCAGTTTCTTCAAAGTTTATAGTCAAATTTTGGATTTGATTTTAAATTCCAATTTTATATTTTCAGCATAATCATTTTATTATTTGAATATTTAAATTTAAAATCTAAATACACAATCACTTCTGACTTTAAATGATCAGTTTTAAAGTAATCAATTGATACTGTTATCATAATCTTAGTTTTGTATTATCTATAATTCCTTGCTTTCACTCTAATCTTTCTAAGTAAAGTTTTGAGATTTTATATTTAGAATGTCATAAAATATTTAAAACCATTGATGTTTCTTCGATCAGTCATAAAACCACATTTTATTTCAAAGCTTCTGGAAAGTTATATGTGTAAATAAGATTGTTGATTGTTATTGATATTGGGATTATCTAAATGCTGACTGGTTTTAAGGATTATATATGTAAATATATAACTCAGATTATGTTTAACTAAACAGGAAGTAACTGAAGCTTCCGGAAAGTTATATGTGTAAATAAACTCTTTAAAAGACAGATGATTAGTCAAGCGTTGTTAGCCGAGAGGTCATCGCAGTCGCCTTGCAAGCAAGTAGTTGGTTGCAGACAGTTGTGGGTTCACGTCCCAGCCGATGCTATGACATATGAAAAAGAAAAGACAGATGATGCTATCTGTTCTTTTAGCATTTGTTGTATATATGTTAGTTTATTTATGCAATTTTATTTAAAGGAGTGAATTCAATCTATTGATTGTATATATCTATAGAATATTAAAATGGTGATTCTTATCATTTATTCTATAAATATATACAATCAATAAACCAAATTCACTCCTTTATTTAAAATTTACATAAATAAACTACACATATATAACAACAAATACTAAAAGGATAGCTAGTATCACATTTCTTTTAAAGAGTTTATTTACATATATAATTCATCAAAAGCTACAGTTACTCCCTGTTATGCGATCATTTATATTACTTCCTGTATATCAACAATGTTGTCTCTATCTATTCTAATATTTACTCCACTTCATCACATTTATAAATATAAATGAGAGGATGGATAGTAATGGACATATTAGTAGAAATGCTGCTAGTAAGAGAATAGTCTAACTCACGGTATGTAATAATAACTAGAATAACGTAAGTAGTACACAAATAATTTTTATATGTTTAAAAAATTATTTTAAAAATTTCTAACCTATTGCCGAAATCATCAATAAAGACAATGTTTTCGATGATTGATAATGGCTTGGGGCTGATGAAGACAAGAGTACAGTTGAGTAAACAAGGAGCCTGTTTATCTTTCATTAGTGATGGTTTGATCACTGCAAAAACATTGGTGAAAATTAATAAATTTCTATGAATATTTCTAAATTTAGCATAGTTCATTAAATTAAGATTTTTAATTAAAAGATTCAATGCAGTTAGTGAATTCACACATGAGTGTGGTTGTGTATTACTAGAATTAGAGTCCTGACAAGTTAGATGAATCTTATCTTTCATCATCTAAGTATTAAAAGTGACATAATAACTGAGAAAAAATTTTAAATACACAATTTAGTAATTATAAACACTAAGATTTGTATTGCATCCTTTTTAATTTTACTAAAAGATACACCAATTACAAATTCCATTACTAAGCTTATTTAAAAAACCAAGCATCATATTACCTCACCTCTGCTTACAAACTGCTACTTATTAGTAAAGTCTATGCTTCTTACTTTTATGCCATCCAATATAAGATAATTAATCATTAGATTGAAAATGGTAACACTGAATCAAGTCTTATTCACAGTTGTTCTATCCAAATATTCCCAGATTAATTTCTTCCATGTGGCTTTCACCAGAAAGGAGTTTCTTGGAATTTTCTGAATCACACACTTGGAGTGTTTAGATCTAATGTATTTTTCCATTAGCAATTATTTTTTTCAATATAAATAATATATTGTAACAGTACGGAGAAACAGGAGTGAAGCTGGGGTGATGGCCCTCATCATCATTAATCCCATTTACTACAAAATTTAAATATTCAATATAAAAGGAATGACAATGAGCATGAGACGTGAACACAGACTTAACTATAAGTCACCAGCAATACACAAAAATAATCATTCATCATCATGAATGATCAACAATAAAAATAAATTGACAATCTTGTGACGGGGTTTGAGGCTAACTATTTAGCCCATACTAAACTTAAGTACTAATCCACGAAAATATAACAATTAAAAAATAATGCTGGGATACTAAAACATGTGGATCATCATCGATGTTCTGGCCATTTAGTACCATTAATGTACTGAACAATTATAAATAAATAATTAAAATGAAATATAACGCATGGAATTTAAAGAATATCCCCTTTTCGCCATCCAACATTAGAGAAGTCATGAAATCATCATCAACTAAATGTCCAAGAACACTAAATATAAACCTCTTTTATGTAACAGACTGTTATGCCTAAATCCAACTTAGTGAACAAAAGGTTATTGTGAGCAAGACATATAATACAACATGTAATAATTTAAAATTATTTTGCATTGAATACATTCACTGGAATAATTTAAACAAAGAAATATAAATTTATTAATAACAATTAAATTAAGGTCAGTAGAATATGGTTATAAATATAAATTAAGCATTCTGATTTTGATTAAAATACAAAAAAATAAGCTATCATATTGTGATTTTGGTTTATATAAAACACCTATATATAAGCACACAGATGTGCCTGTATAAAAAAATTATATCCCAGACTAACATAGCCAATAGAGTAGCATAACATAAATATATCTAAAATAAAACCAAGCAGGAAGGTAATTCCATCTTGAACCCAACTCTGCCAGCATCATATGCTCCAAAAGACACAATGCCTGGCATAAGATTAGAGAGGTATTTTATATAGCTAGTGACCCCAAGTCCATCAATAGAAGAGAAGCATGCTTTGCATTGTCTCAAAAATGGTAGTTATAATTCATTTGCATCAATTTGCATAAATTTCCATTTCAACAATGCAGTTATAACAACTATAAGTATGAGAGCAAGTAGTCTCTTGAAAGTGCTAAGCTTTATAATTTAATAGTTATTTTAGTAAAATTTTGCTTTAAAACATATTTTTCTAGCTTCATTATCTGTGCAACAGTGCATATATATATATTTGTACCAGAATTGTGATAAACTAATAATAAAATTCAATTTGTTTATAATAATACATAAGAGCACATGTATGTATGTATAAAAAATAGTATAAATCAAAGTCATTAATTAATTCATTATTTCTAATAGTAAAATATAAAAAACTAAGGATTGAAATAAGTTAGTATGCAAACACGTTTGTTGAAGATAAAAATGTGTGCATACATATATATACATTGTACCTAACTGAAGTCTCACTTAGTTCCAATAGGTGATCAAGGTTATCTTAGCTTAACCTTTTGTTTGAAATTTTCAGAATTTTAAAAAAATAATAATGATAAAAATGGAAATGAACTTAGTTAATGACTAAAATAGGATAATCTTGTATTGATTGTAATAATTATTGTATATTATGGAATTATGTCTAAATATTTCAAAAGTATATGTGAGTTGGTTTGCTAAGGGATGCTAGATAATAATTTGAATTAAAAGAAATATCAGAAATAGTTGGGAATTGATAAATAATATTAAATATATCTACTGTATAATTCATTTTAATATCTAAATGATAATAATTAGATATTATAAATATGTGGAATAAATAATAATAGTAAGTTTAAAAAAAATCTGTAAATTTTCATTAAAACAGTAATAATATTTATTAGATTCAATTTAGCTTAGCGTTTCACTTATAAAAATTATTTTGGATTAAATAGTCATTAATATTTTTATTGTTGTAGTTTTAAAAATAACTTTTAAACAATTAGTTTATAGATTACCCATATATGAGAATATGTGCATGTCAGACACTAAACATAAGAATAAAAAAATAATTTAATTCTAATATAGATTAAAAAAATAATAAAACAAATGTATGGATAAAGTTATTAAAGTTAAATATTTAAAAGTAATAAAGAGGGATACCTCTGAATTTTATATTTATTGCTATTGCATTTTATAAAAAATATCATTAAAAAAATATTACATATTTATTAATAATGGATTTTTGACTTTGCAGCTGTGAGTCACATGGTTTGGTATGATTAAATTAATTATATCAATAGATTGATTGGACAGTTGAATTGTCATGAATGGTAAAGTTTAATAAAAACATTTTTTATTGGTTTTCAAATGAATTGTGGGTGTATTAGAGATGATCAGATATAAAAACAGGGATCCAGGTGTCATTCAGGGGCTTATCTAATTTTTAATTCTACCTGTGGCTGGATCCTAAAACTTCTTTAATAAAAAGTAATTTTTTAAAACTTTATATTTTCTAAAAAAAAATAAAAATAAAAGTATGTTTAAATAATTACTTAAAAATCGTCTTGTAAATATGAACTGCTGAAGTTAAAAAAGGTAATCTGTTTTCTGACAATTTTTAATTCCAGTTGAAGCATGAGATTATAGTAAACAATATTTGAAGGAAAGTTAGCGTCCCTTATCCTATCTACGTTTTATTCGTTTTTCTTTATTTAAGAATGAAAATATTAAAGCCTAAATTATTAATTATATATATGGCTAAATATGTTCTTGCAATAAACTCTTATAGCTGTAGGATACTCATTATATATCCTATTAAATTAAAAATATACACGAAGAAGAAATTAAAAGATATTCAAAATTTTAAAATATTATAATGAAAATATATCGTCTTCTAAATTAGAATTGATGTTAAATTTAATACTGCATTATTAATACATGATATATACATGTAAATATGCTCTTAACAGAATAATGTTTATGAAGAAAATATGTATTTTAAAATAATAATTCTCGTTTGTGCCCAGTAGTATGAAAAATAAGTTATTTGGAAGTAAAACTTTAAAAGAATTTATAAATATTAATGATGAACTCATGTCTATCAAATATATAAATTGTTATATTTGTCATTACTTGTAATTTTATGATGGCTGATCTTAATTCATAAACTGAGGAACATCCTTAATTATAAACAAAGTCTACTCTTATGTTTAAAAGCAAAAGAAAATGTGTTTTAAAAAATACATTTTGAAATATTAAAAAAATGATGTTTAAAAAAAAGAGCTCTATTTTAAAAAAATATGTTTATCTAAAGGAGAACAGTGAAAGTTAACTAAATCGATACATTATAACTATTCTGCATTTGAACCCGGGGTTATAAATATAAAAATGTACTCAGCTGAAGAATTTATTTTCCAATGCCAGCTTATGCTATTTTATTATTTTAATATTTAAAATTATCTTTAAAGATAAAAGAAAGTGAAAGTGTTTATTTAAATAACTATTGAACATTTTTGTCTTGGAAATCATTGCCATGTTTATAAATATTTTGACTGAAGCTTCAGATTCGGATAGATAACTTAACCTGAATAAATTATCTACATATTTTTAAACGGAAAAACCATTATGGAGCTGAAATATGAACTTAAGTTAATGTATTATTTTTTTTTTTTGTTTTATTGGTTTAAAAAAAAAAAATGAAACCATAAAAATATTTATGCTATATATTTTGTGTAACACTTTTTGCATAAATATGCCAGGTAAATTAGGATTATAATTTTAAAGTTTAATGGGTTTATTAGAATGAGCAAATATTTTGCCATTCTTAGGTCAATTTAGTTTATTTATTAAGCATTACACCAGCTAGTTTCTATTTAATAATTTCATTTATGGAGATTTAAATATCACAGTCTTAGTTTATTATAAATGGGATGTTTCACTCAGTTTTATTTTAAATCAGCTAAAGAAGTTTATCAGAGAATTTCCATTCATTTGTTTTATGAGTATTATAGTAATAATAATTACAAATATTTTTATATGCATTGAGAATTAATATTCTCACATTTAATCTGCAATCTTTTAAAAGTCCACTAGTTACTATATTTTAGTATTGAATATTTTATTATGTGTGCATTGTGCCTTGCCTAAAATTTTATATGCATTTAATTTTAAAGTACTTCTCATAATAGTCGCTTGACATAGTTTGCTTTGTTGGCTCTTACATTGAAGATATGTTTTTGTATTTTTAAACTTCTTAGAAATAACTTAGTTAATTCAGGTGAAGTATATATCTTGCTATTAGTTAATATTTGTTAGCCTCATAGAGTTAGGCTTAGTTAATAATTTTGAGTATGTTTTATGGAGTAGACAAGGTCCTCCATCCTTATTGTAATGTATTTCCATGATTTGATAGTGCTTTTCCCCAAGAGGGTTATTGTCTTGTATTTTTCAGTGATGATGATCACATTTATAAGTATTGGAAATCCCATGAGGATCGTGCTTTTCTTGGTGTGTCTTTCCTGTTCCCAGATGTACTGTAGATGAGTTCCAGATATCTTAATTTTTGCCTCAAAGTTAGGTATTTTGAAAGTCACCACATTCTTTTCCAGCTCTGAGGAGCCTATATGTTCTTATATTTTTGCCTATCATTCATGATGACTTAATGCTAATTCCACCACAGTAGGTGATGTTGCATTTGTTTTAGATTAATGATGACAAGATATGTTTGTTTGAGGAACTTTGTTTCTTCAGGTAGTGGTAGCTATTTTAAGGCTCATAGGTATATCAATGTTTGAATTGTGTTGATATGATATTTTATCATCAACAAGCTAACCAACAATAAGTTCTATTTATTATTAAGTATGTTAAATTATGCATATGGTATAAGTGGCAATTCACACATACTAATTTTAATATTTTCATCCAGAGTTTCGCCGCTGGATTTGTAAGTCTGTTACATCATTAATTTTAAAACATTGAGGGTAATAATTTTATGTGGACAAAATTTATTTAAAAGTGTATAACTGATCTCTGATGAATGAATATCCCATACATTTAATTTAGTTTAATTTTAAAATTAGCTTAGTCTGATTTAAAAATATATCATTAGCTACAATATTAGTTATGTCAGTATAACTAGTGGTAGTTTTCAAAATATATGCTATATGCTTACTAGCTTAGCGTTTGTTAAGCTCAGGATTATAAAGTTAAGCTTAGGGTTTCAAATACAAACCTAATTGTGTGTCATTCTGATTACTAGAAGACACCATAGTGTTATGAATCATTGTTAAATTTAAAATTAGAAGTGTGCTTATTAAATACAGACATTATAATTAAAGTTCAAGATTTTTAAAAATCTCTAATTGTTTAAAAGAGATTAAAATCTAGTATTGAATAACCTTTGCCTGCTATTATGTATAACTATATTATTTATTAGTTTATTTATTAGAATAAACAGTGTAAAAAAAGTTTTAAGAAGGATAATCAAAAACAGTAGCTAAAGAAGTTATGTAGTATTATAAACTAAGTAAAGTTATTAAAAAGTCAAAATGCTTGTAATAAGTTCCAGCGCTATTGGCAATGTTTATATTACATTTAAATTGTAACACTTTATTATTGTTCTTAATAAACCAACTTATTATTATTTCAAGTTTTGTTTTGTTTGTTTTGCTTTTATATGAAAATATTATTGTCTTGGGTTTCCAGTTCATAAAATTTTAAGTTTCCAAAGTTTATTAAATCTTTAATTCAAAAGTTCACAAATATATCATAAAGTTAATTAAATATATTTGATATTGGTTTTAAAATTATAAAGCCATGCTAAACTAAGTGATTATCATATTGAATCACAATAACAGATAATTGCATTATATGAGATACTTAGTTAAATGCTTAGTTAAAAGTTTATTTTTAAATTATCAGTATATCTTTTCAGATTAAAGACTATGCAATATGAGATTAAAAAAATTAGTACTTCAGAAGAATATTTTTAGTTACCATTATTTTAAAAGCTGCACATTATCTCATATTAATTGCACATTGTCTATCATTACCTTAATTTTATATGTCCAAAGAATTTTAATCAATCTGAGTAGGTTGTTTGTGAGTATGGGAAAGGCATAAAAAGTACCCTTGTCCTTTTCTTTGCTTGAGTAATGTTTTGGATAGTAGGCCATTATTAGTTTAAATTTAAATTGATTCATTAAATTTGTGAATTAATATTTGTTTTGTTTATTATTCTAAGATTGAATATAATATAGTTATTCTATGGTCAGCTAAGATATCACTCATTTGTTTTATTCACTTCAAGCAATTATTTTTTAGGCAACTTAAACTTTAATTTTGCACAAGAGTTTTAGTTTTAGAAATCCCTGAGGTTGTTTACTCTTGTTGCCTTATTAGATATAATTCAGAAAGATAATTTTTCACAATCAAGGTATCACTATTCTTATTCAGATGGTGTGTGATCTGTTGATAGGACTATTCTAACAACTATTAATTAATGATTTTAAATAATCTTTTGTGTGGTTTAGTAGTAGATTATTAATATGCCACAATAGTTATGGTTGCATTAGTATTGGATTTGGTCTCTATCTGATTATACACCTCTGAATCATCATCATCTCTTTTCTTAAATTTTATTGTAACCCTACTGAGCTGAGTCGTTAATAGTCTCTCATTTCATTTTCTTTTCATATCACTTTCATCATCTCTCTTTTACATTTTTTCTATCATCTCATCCATATCATCTAATCCATTCCAAATCATTTCATTTCATTTTCTCTCTTTCACATTTCTTCTATCATCTCATCCATATCATCTAATCCATTTCAAATGATTTCATTTCATCTCTTCTTCTCCTTCCAACTGTATACACTACATATCATTTCATCCATTTCAAATTCATTTCATTTCTTCTCTCTTCTCCTCTCTCTCTCTCTCATTTTCGTTCTCTCATTTCTTTTCCTTTCTTTACCACACTCCCTCTTTCCTCCTCTCTCTCCTCTCTTTCTTTTCAGTTACAATATATATATATATATATATGTAGTTTTATTCTAGTGAATTATTTTATATATATATATATATAATTGTATATAATAACGTTTTCATACTCTGCCATTTTAAATATTAATATAAAATAATACTCAAACAGAGTTTAAATATAAAATTTTAACAATATTCATTGTACCAAGTATACTTTTGATGTACGATAAAAAAAACATCAAAAGTATACTTGATACAATATTAAAATTTTATATTTAAATTTTGTATGAATATGATTTTACATAATTATATATATTATAACCATTTATTTTGCAGAGAAAATAAATACAGGTATGATCTATTATCTAAAAAAAATTTTTTTTATTACAATTCTGAAAGGTTAGCTGGTATTATCTTCATTAACTTAACTGATTGATTTAATTGGTTTATTTTGTGTACTTAAAGTTAGATAATTACATTTTTTATTTATTTAAAAATATGTTAATAACAAAGTTGCTGTCTTCCCAATCACTGACTTTGAGAAGTTAAGCCTAACTTTCATAAATTTATCTATTGAAAAGATTATTTTTTCTTTCCTTTTGATACTATTCAAGTATTCATGTTTATAGTATTTTGAGGTATCAAAGTGGAAATTTATGTATGTTTATAAATATCTATAAGAGTAAAGTTGCCATTTTATACATTGTATATTTTGCATTGAATCAGTGTATAATTCCTATTTAAATTATTATAATTTTTCAAATTAACTATCTATTAATCTATCATACATACATTTGTATTGGTCTTTTTGATTATGTTTTTTGCTATATGCATTGCTTTAAGATTTGTTATTTAATTGTTATCCCAATGTCATTTTTTTCATTATTAGTATTTCTGCTTTTAATCATATATTTATTGTGGTAATTGTATTGATGGTTTCTTGCTTTGCTTAGTTATTATTTGTTAGGTCTTTCCTTATGTTAGTGGTAGATACTAATGGACACATGTATATGTGTAGCATCATGCCAGTATTGCTCTGCTCTCTTTAATGTAGTCTTGTTTTTCTCACCATCGTTGCCCCTAAATATTTAGGTATTCTGATTTCTGTATTATAAAAGGCATTTGTGTGATTATATTATTTTACTCATTATATATATTTTCAAATGCTTGTGTTGAGTAAAGTATAGAGTTTGTACTCCTACTCCATGAGCTTTTGGTTATCTAAGACTGATATGTGTTTACTATATTATATATCATTTAAATTATTAATTATATATTAAGAAATTGTGCACAGATTTCAATGTAGATATACTTTATTATATTATCAGTTACAAAAATGTTATTATTCCATAGAAATGTGTTCAATACCCTTAGTATGTATTACTAATTATTAAATTGAGGCCATATAAAGTTTTTCTTTATTTATTTATGAGTATAATTTGAAAATACCACAGACATAGTATATTATATATGTGTATTATATCTAATTTATGTATTGATTGATGTAATTTTCTTTATTTTATTGTAAATAACAGTAAATAGATTTTTTTTACTCCGTGTAAATTTTAAAAAATCAGATATATTAATCTTTAACCGAGGTTTAAAGTTTATATCTGTGCTAGATATAATCTCTAGTTTCGAAAATGATTACTAATAATCATTAGTATATTTACCTGAAATGGATGGCTTCGAAGTTGTGAGTGGAGGAAGTTTGACAATGGTAAATGAAAATGTAACAATTTACTCTAGATAAATACTTTGCATATAATAGAGATATATATGAGAGATAGTGACCTGGGCCAACTGATGAGTGCTGGTTCAGCACGAAATGCAACTTGGGGGTCATTTATCTTTTATTATATTTTTATTTATATGAATTTAAAAAGAATGGGGAAGTATAGAGGTGTTTATTATATCTATAAAGATGTTACATACAGGACAGAGAAAGGTGAATAACTCAGTGTGTGTAAATTAAAAAAAAATCAGATATATTAATCTTTAACTGAGGTTTAAAGTTTATATCTGTGCTAGAGATAATCTCTAGTTTTGAAAATGATTAGTAATAATCATTAGTGTATTTATCTGAAATGGATGGCGTCGAAGTTGTGAGTGGAGGAAGTTTGACAGTGGTAAATGAATATGTAACACTTTACTCTAGATAAATACTTTGCATATAATAGATATATATGAGAGATAGTGACCTGAGCCAACTGATGATTGCTGGTTCAGCACAAAATGCATCTTGGGGGTCATTTGTCTTTTATTATATTTTTATTTATATGAATTTAAAAAGAATGGGGAAGTATGGAGGTGTTTATTATATCTATAAAGATGTTACATACAGGACAGAGAAAGGTGAATAACTCCGTGTGTGTAAATTTAAAAAAATCAGATATATTAATCTTTAACTGAGGTTTAAAGTTTATATCTGTGCTAGAGATAATCTCTAGTTTCGAAAATGATTAGTAATAATCATTAGCGTATTTATCTGAAAAGGATGGCATCGAAGTTGTGAGTGGAGGAAGTTTGACAATGATAAATGAATATGTAACACTTTACTCTAGATAAATACTTTGCATATAATAGAGATATATATGAGAGATAGTGACCTGGGCCAACTGAAGAGTGCTGGTTCAGCACGAAATGCATCTTGGGGGTCATTTGTCTTTTATTATATCTTTATTTATATGAATTTAAAAAGAATGGGAAGTATGGAGGTGTTTATTATATCTATAAATAGGTTATACATTTATTATTTTGTCAAATTATAAGTTAAAAGAAATATCTATTTAGTCTTTATAATAATTATTTAATTTATTCTTTAATTACGTTTCTGTGTTCGTTGCCATATGTCACATCCATATACCAGAAAATACATTTAAATAGTAAAGGTGTTTAAAGTGCATATAAGAGTACAAAATAT
Source organism: Epiperipatus broadwayi (assembly GCA_028023455.1). Classification (NCBI taxonomy): domain Eukaryota; kingdom Metazoa; phylum Onychophora; class Udeonychophora; order Euonychophora; family Peripatidae; genus Epiperipatus; species Epiperipatus broadwayi. The sequence continues at coordinate 2,362,912 of JAQFVV010012558.1, read as the reverse complement.
TTTGAAATTGTCACATTACTACAATTCATGCAGTCCATTATATATACAATTAAATTTATATAAGATTACTTTATTGATATTCTTGTTGGGTGTTTGGTACAACAAAATTACATTTCACTTACTACATCATTTTAGCTTTATTATTTTTAGATAATTATTTTACATTTTAAGAAAACTTGATTTTATTTAGCTGGTGACATAAGAACCAAAATAAGAGTTAATCTTTGCTAGCCAATATTGTGTTTAAACCTATCTCTCAACAAATTTGTACTATGTTATAAAAGAAGAAAGGTGTTGTTAGGATGTTAAAGAAATAAAAGACTCATTGTTATGCTCACTATTAATTAATTAAAAGAACCAAAATTATTTTATTGCTTTAGAATATCATTGCAAAGCTAATATTCTTTACAACTGAATTATTTAATATTTAAAACTCTGAGATCATTACCACTACTTTTTATTATTGTTGTTTATGGAATGTAATGTGCACTTAATTCATAACAGAATTTACTTATTGTTGACTTAGTCCTATAAGAGGACCTATCTTAGATTATATGTCTATTTGATGCCTTAGAGATATTGTACTAATCCAGACCTGTATTTAGAACTATATTTTATTTTATGGCTACTTGGTCATTCTTTGGAAGGTTACATTCATGGATTTAGGCTTATCCAAAGTGTTGGCTTTTGATCGGCCATAAGATACCGATCGATTGCAAGTTACAATATATATGATTATTTTTTCATATTATTTAATACATATCAATAGTTCTCAGTTAAAAACTATTTTAATACATATAACACTTAATAAATATATAAGTGATGTAGAAGTACTTGATTCTATAATGAGAATATATTTATATATGTTTGTGTTTGTATGCATTTGTGCGCATATGCTTAAATTAATATTTTATGTTAATATAAACTAGAATTAATTAATACATTTAAATTAATTTTCAAGTAATATATAGTATTTTAATTCAATTTAAAATATTAAAACATTTCAACATAATAAATGTATACAATCTATATTTTAATAAAACTTAACATTGCTCATTTACATGAATTGTTAATATATCACATTAATATGGTTTTACATAATTAAAAAGCATGCATGGCCTTTGTTGCTAATAAAACTGCAAGAAAAAACATAATTTACTTATGTAAATGAGACATTTATTTTATATTTTTAATTGGTTTAGTCTAGATATTTGGCTCAATTAATCAAAAAAATGTGTAACAATGTTTGAAATTAACTGATGCCTATCAAAGTTTATTTACATTAAATAAAATATGTATAATGGAATGAAAAGTAATATTATAGCACTGAAAAATATGAGTCATTTAAAATAAAAACCGACATAGAGAGGGATTTATATTTTGTTTGGAACAGATTTAGGTACCTCCATGAAGCAGGCATCATGACGCAATGTAATTTGATATGAGTTTTAATTTGAACCAATTAAAAACAAAAGCCAAAAATTCATCTTCTTGGCTTTTTGATTTACAGAATGTTGATGCTTGTTGAAGAATTGGCAATTCTCATTGTTTATAACTTACAAGCTTACGAGAATTGGGTCATGTGATCTATGACTCTTATTTTAACTTATTCATAGTGTTTGGAGTCCAATCTAAAAAAACTGATTTAATAAAAAATGCTTAAAAAATCAAATTCTTTTAGTGAAATAAAAAAATCAGAAGTATTTAGTTTGAATTGTTACCAGATTGTTTATATATATTACTTTAAATATTTTAAAAGTTTTATAGATAAATAAACTTTGATAGTATCATATATTTCAGACCACAAAGTACTTCGTTTAAACTAGTGGTAAATAACACTATTATTTTGCCAAATAATTACATAAAAACGAAACATAAAGGCATTGCAAAAATTTAATTTTAAGTATAACTTGTAAACTTCTAAAAATATTATGGCAAGATTATAAAACCAATTCTATACTTTTTCACTTTTCTGTGCGATATCATCAAATGTACTATTTTAAATACAAACCTTTTTTCAATTTGATGTGGGAAATGAGTAACTAATAAGATGACATTGAACTTTACAAAAGTTTTTATGGGAGACAAAATATGTTTACATTATAAAACTATTTCAAAATGGTTCAATATTGATTGCTTCCATTTAAAGTATATAATTTAGAATAAAATACAATAAACTAAAGATCAGCTTTTCAAGCTAATTCACATGCGCTTTATGAATTTTAATAATAAATGAATACTTTCGCAAAGACTTTATCTTGTGTTGGAAGTGAAAGTTTTCATTTATTATTAAAATTCATAAAGCGCATGTGAATTAGCTTGAAAAACTGATCTTTAGTTTACTACAATTCATAAACATTCCTATATAAAATAAATGTCTCATTTACATATGTTTAGTTTCATTTAAGAATGACGTATCGTAAATTCTAAAAAATTTTGCAGGTGTCATTCATTCAGACATAGTAAAAAGTAATTTAAAGTGATTGGTTTATCTTCACGCTTTCATTTCCAATGCTTAAGATTTGCCCATACTTTAGTGTTTGGGTTGAAAGAATAGATGGATTCATTCTATTCTTTCGCAAAGACTTTATCTTGTGTTGGAAGTGAAAGTATTCATTTATTATTAAAATTCATAAAGCGCGTGTGAATTAGCTTGAAAAGCTGATCTTTAGTTTATTACACTTCATAAACATTGTGCTATATAAAAATAAATGTCTCATTTAAATAAAATACAATGTAAAACCCCAGTAAAATTCACAGTAAAAGTTAAAATATGGCATTCCAAAATGTTAAATAAACAGATTAAAGACCAACATGTGATATGTATTAATGTTTCATACGTTATATATACAATGCAAAATCTGATTACTATAAAAAAATCTGCAAATTTTAATTATGAAACTATCATAATTAATTTAAATTTATTACATATATTGTAAGAAGCAAACTTTATGTATTGCATTTTTTTACTTATAATTATTTTGATCATGTAATGATGTACTCTTTCTTCATAGGTATAAACACACACACATATATAATAAATCTAATTGCATAAGTATTCAAGTTATTTAATTCAAAATTATTCAATTCATTTTTCAATTGTCTTGCCTTTACTTATATTAAACAAATTAGTTCTTCTTTGCTCTTTTCATTTTGCTTTATTCAGTCTAATTATCTTTCAATTATGACTCTGAAGAATAAAGTGAATAAAGCATTTTGAGAAAAGCCAAATAGAAATAATAATTAATAGATTTATTTAAGGTATTTATTTAAACTTACCATCTCCATCTCGAAAAGATATAAAAAACACCTGTGAAGTTGTGTTGTCAAAGAATTTACTCTGTGGAATCTCAACATGAATTTTTGTAGCTCTGCACAAAAGTAAATATGAAATCGTAATTATTTTTTTAAACAAAAAGTGAATGCATTTTTGTAATTAAAAATATTTTTAAAATTAAACAATAATTACATTAATAATATAGAAGTTCACAAATACAGAAGTTGATAGTTGTATAGGTGGTGTTAAAAGCATAAAGTAAATACAAACAAAACGTTATGTTCTTGATGCCAAATTATAAAATGAAAAGTTATAGATCACAATGGCTGAACAATAATTGTACTTTAATAATAACAATAATAAAAAGTTAAGATAAAAACAAAAGGTGATACCTTTTGTGACTAATTACAAATGAAATAAGAGTTAATAAATAAAAATAAAAGAGCAAAAATGGGATGTAAAATGGAATCTTCTTAAATGAAGTCCAAAGTTTCTGGACACTGGCTATATGCCTAAAAATCCTTTTAGCTAAGATAAACATTCCCTTGGTCCAAAATTCTTATATATCACAATAAACTCATCCACTTTTCACTTATTACCCAATTATTTTTTAAATCCTGGTTCGCTTTTCTTTTTTCCCTACTATCCCATTCCAATAAAAGCTATTTTGTTCTTTTTATCCTATGATACATATCTATCATAAGCTTGAGTAATCAATAGAAGTATCTGAGAAAATCATATGTTGTTGTTAAAAAATAAGACTATTTGGTTATAGAAAAATAAATCTGACATGAGTAAATATTAGATTTCAAATAATGCAATAACAATAGGATATTAATATCATAAAATTTCTAGAAAGATAATTAAGAAATAAATACAATTTCAGTATTAAAAAATAAACGTTAAACAAAGAATAAAATAAATGTTATATGATATCCAAAAAATGGAATCTAAATGTGGTATATCTGATAGAGAACTTAATATTAATCAGAATGATACAAGTTAGTATCATCAACAATATCATATGACTTTTTCATACCTGTCTATTAATTATTAAAATTTATGGAAGATAGCTCTCGAAGAGAATTACTCTTGGATAATACAAGTTATAAATTATGTAATTCCAGAAAACAGCAGGTGCAATTGTTCACCACAATTACTTTCTGAAAGAAGATATCATTAAAAGTCCAGCTTCCAAAGATTTTGCAAATTAAATATTTCTGGGAAAAGATTTTTAAATTTTTAGTGATTAGGTTCCCTCATCTAGAATTTGAAAAAATTGAGAATAGACGAGATTAAAATATATATAGTAGATATTCTTCAGCACCCAAAAACGTTTCCTATAAGGTATTAGAAGTAATTAAATGCAGCATAAAATGGTTAGGATGCTTATAAATGTATGTGTATAAGTAAGCATATTTTCATGCAAAAAACTAATGTCATATATAATTTGAATATTCTTCATTACTTGGTGTGTTGTGATAAAATGAGAAAATTTGAATACAAGAATTAAACAACATTTACCCTAGTATCAACATTCAAAAGTGGACTCTAAGTGCACTTAAGTTTTTAAGTTATAAAAAAGAGATGGATTTAATATTTAATTCTAATCATGGGGGTATAATGAGTGAAAAAGGAGTTCGCTAAATCTAGAAAATAAAATAAAAAACATGATTTTATATTTCATTCAAGTCATGCTCTTATTTAGTTCTCTAATAATATTCAACTAAATCAAAAATGGAATTTTAATTAATATATGATCTTTTTTTATTTACTATTATTATAATACTAACTATGAGCATGGTATAATGGTGTTAAACTCAATCACTAAACATCACATGATCATGCTACTGTATGGAAAGTTTGGTCACCGTGTGTTGCTAAGCTCATTTGACAGTTTTTGAAATTTCGAATGTTTAATTATATAAATAAATGGATGATTGCTCAAACAGGCATGCCACATTCAAGCATTAAAGGTCAAGCTAAAAACAATTTTTAAATGACTGAATTTAAATTTTCATTGTTTACTTTCTTGGGCTAGGAATTTGGTAGTATTGCAAATTTACTTTAAAAGTGTATTTTAAAGCAAGTTCTATTCTCAGCAGCCATCTTTCAATAAAAAAAATTTTAAGCCAATAAACATCACATGATCACCATTTCTTATGTTTGCTCTTAACTGTTATTAAAACAGGCAAAACTCTCTATACGTACTGCCACTCAGTGTAAGCCAGAGTAATCAATGGATGCCAGAAGGCTTGTGCATAAAATCCCCATCTAATGCCTCCAGATCCTGGAGGGTTGCATTAGATCCTAAGATCAGGGTGCAGTGCTCTCAGATCCAAGGCTCCTCACTGATGAAGGCCACAAGCCAGAAACTAGTCTAGGGATATTAGATGAGTAGGCACTAGATGGGAATTTTATGCACAATCCTTCTGGAATCCATTGATTACTCTGAGTAGCAATACATATAGTTTTGCCTGTTTAAAACATTTTTTATTTAGGAGAATTCAATTATACTTATAACTTTTATACAGATACATGATAGCTTTCAATTGGCATTCATTTTTTGTTATTTGCCATAATTTTGTATTTTGAAACATGAAATTATTGATCACTTTTACATTTCAAACTTACATCTTTATTTGTAATTATAAGTTGGATTATTTCCACTATCTAATTATTCTACTAAATGTTTTTTTCTCAGTGGTATATACTCTTTTCATACAATTATGTAATTCTAACAAACTTGTAATATTCAAGTTAATCTGAAATGGTAAAATAACTATAAGAAAATCTTAAATACATTGAGCCAGATAGTTCAGTCGAATTGAAACTTTCTTATAGTTATTTTACCTTTTTAGATTAACTTGAACATTACAAGTTTGTTAAAATTACATAAATATTTTTTTGAAAAAATTTCAAATTTTGCCCGCACTTTCTCAAATACATCTAATGGTTAGTATTAACACATAGATTTGTACAGAACACAATGTTTAGAGTGGTAATATTCACCTTTCTTTTTCAGTTGTTATTAGTCTGACTAGTGACAGTCTGGCGCAAGAATTAAGTCAATAATCATTAGGTTTGTGAATATTAAATTTAAAATATTTCTAGCTAAGATATTCTGCCAAAGGCAATTATTAGTAAAAATTTCATATCATCATCATTATCAACCATTATCAATCCACTGCAGGATGAAGGTCTCTTCAAGTTCAATCCATTTCTCCTATCTTTAGCTTCTCTTTTCCACATCACCCCTGCACATTTTCTTATTTCATCCATCCATCTCACATGTGGTCTCTTTCTGGATCTTTTACAATCTCTTGAAATCCAATTTAAAATTTCAATTGTCCATCTATTATCATCTCTTGTAGCAATATGTCCAGCCCAACTCCACTTCAGTCTTTTAATTTTTTCAATGAGATCAGTAACACCTGTTTGTTCTCTTACCCATACATTGCGTTTTCGATCTCTTCTTGTTACTACCAACATGCATCTCTCCATACTTCTTTGAGTGGTCTAAAGTCTCTGTATTGCTCTTCTATTAAGTGTCCAAGTCTCAGATCCATAAGTAAGAACTGGCAAAACACATTTATTAAAAAAACTTTCTTTTTAAACACATAGGCATATTTCCTTTTAGTATCAAGTTATTTCTACCAAAAACACTCCAACCAAGTTTAATTCTATGATTAATTTCATCCATTGTTTCCATCTGTATTAATAATCTGACCAAGGTATTTGTAACTGTTAATTTCTTCTAACTCATCATAATAAATCTTTATTTTCATATTTTGAGAAAATCTATTAAACATTACTTTAGTCTTTTTAACATTTATCTTTAGTCCTACTTTCATCTGATAACTACTGCAACATTTCCTGTAGCTCTAAAGCATTATTTGCAAAATTTAAATGACTTAAATAATCTCCATTTACTTTCACTCCTTTAGATTTCCATTTTAATCCACAAAATACTTCTTGCAGCACTGCTGTAAAAAGTTTTGGAGATATGGAGAAATCCTGTCTTACACCTTTTTCAATGTTGATTTACCTACTATCATTATGTAGTCTAATTGTTGCTATTGCATTTTTATATTCTTTAAAATATGACAATATCCTGGATCTACACCTTGATGATCCAATGCTTTAATCACTGAAGAAATGTTTATAGAATCAAATGCCTTTTCATAATCCACAAATCCTAAGCATAACGGCAACTCATATTCATTTGTACTTTCTATAACTTCTCTCAATACCTGGATATGATCTACTGCACTAAAACCATTTTTAAATCCAGCTTGTTCTCTTGGTTGGTAGAAATCCAGGGTTTTCTGTAGATGAGTTGTAATTATCTTAGTAAAATTTTTGTATAAAACTGATAAAAGACTGATAGGTCTGTAATGTCTAATATCTTCTTTATCACCTTTTTAAAATATTAATACTGCATTTTTACAATCATCTGGTACATCTTTATCATTTAGACATTTGGTATATAACTTTGCTAAAAAAAATTCCTATTTCTTCAACTGCTTCTTTTAATATATCAATTATAATTCCATCATTACCTGGAGCCTTCCCTTTCTTCATAAATTTAATTGCATGTCTCACTTCCTCATTCAAAATTCTGGGAAATTCCGAAGATATAATAGGTATAGGAGGCACTTGTTCTTTATTATTATATAATTCTTGATAGAAGTCTTCTACACATTTCATGATGTCATCTCTCTTTTTAGTAATAATGCCATCTTTTTTTCTTATTGCAGATATAAATTTCCTATCAATACCAAAATACTGTTTTACACTCTTTAGACTTTTCTATAAGTGTTATATTTCTTACTTTTTCCCTTTTAAGGACAAAATTAAAGAGTGATTTTCAGATATTAAGGACTATCACACTAAGTTAAGAAATTATTTTTCCATTGTCATGAAAGTTGCTGCTTTAAATTTTCTTTACTTTTTTCTCTCTGATCAATATTCTTGTATCTGCCCAGCTGAAACTATGCTCATGGTGACATTTCCATTGTTTACAAATGTATGCATGAAATGTAAAAGTGAGCCAAATTAAATAAAAATTCTACAAATACCATAAACAGCTGACAAATAATGAAATGTTTGCATAGTGGCAGAAAATTTGTACTGAAGGATCGTCACAATATGTAAAGTTGAGAAGAGAGATGTACTGAAAAAAAACATGAAAATATATCTGCAGTGCACTGAATAATTATTCTTCCACAAGATGTTAAAATTAATTAAAAACCAGTCCTGACTTTGTAAGAGTTGTATAATGAGAAAATGTCAAGCTATCAATAAGGGCATCAAAATTCAGGCATTGGTACCTCTAACAAACCTGAAGGTGAAGGTTGTTTTCAAAATTTATGCATAAAAAGATAAGTTAGTCTAAGATAATAGTTCTTGGGAATAGTAATAACATGACAGAATTGAGATTATGATGCACTCATAAAAAGGTTAAAAACTTGAAAAAAATGTAGATTATGTATGAGATATAATCCATTAGTTAATGGATGTACAATATACCCACTCTCGGCAAGTGGCACAGAATAGCTGTCAGTAGAGGGTTTGCCTTAAAATTCGATATTCAAGAATCTAAAGGTGCGAATTCAACTTCTAAGTGAATATTGTCACTATGCATATAGGCCAGCAACACTTGAATAAGAGTGAAAAATACTACTACTTGAAACATTGTGCAATTACTAACTTGTATTGTCTATTTGTGTTTGTATTTGAAAAGTTTAAATAAAGTTTAAAATTTTCTATACATTCAACATTCACTCATAAATGATGGAAATAGTCCAACATATCACATCTTATAATATATCATTACAAACCTTCAGACAAATACTAAGTACTCAGTATGAACCCGATGCTATGTTGAAATTTAGACATTATGAAAAATTATGTCTAAAACTGGCTAAAGTAGAAAATCATTTAACTTTCTTATGTAAATCAAAAGGGATCATCCCTAAGGGTTTGCAGTTAAAACCTATTTCCTCCAAGAGAGCTGAGAAAATTATTCAGAGAGCAAATGAGGCCTTATTGAGAGAAAGTATAAAGGTTCAGCAGTTTACCAAGTATCAAACATTGCGATCTATTAGAAATGTCGACTCGTTTCTACAAAACAAAGTTACAGATGAAGATTTCTCAAGAATTTGTCAAGCAGTGAACAGATCATATTATAAGTTACATGGAAGGATAAAAGAACTTCAGAAGAAGCTTGTAAATCTACATGGGCAAGTCAAAAGTAAAACTGCAACTTGTCTATCCTCGTCATCAGTGAAAATCTTAGTTCTAAACAACTTACCAATTGTGAATTATCAGTTCTTGAAAAAGGTTTGAATTTTTCCATTACACAATCTACTATCCCACTATTGTATATAATGGTGGCCACTGACAAGGTGACCCAAAACTTGATTCTAGAAGAAATCGCAGTTATGCTGGAGAGTTAAAAGGACACGTGAAAGACATCAAGTGCACAAGCAGAAGTCAAACATTTTATGTGATGAGAGGGAAGCTATTAAATCTCTCAAACAAGATACATCTATAATCATTCCTCCTGCTGACAAAGATAACACTTCAGTTGTAATGGATAAAACTCATTATGATAACAAAATACCAGGCCTTCTCACAGCAGGCCAATACAAAAAGTAGCAAAAAATCCAATTCCAAATAGAGGTAAAACTACAAGCATTACTCCGGAAACATCACAGGTATTTCAGTGATTCAGAAATACTGCCTAAAATCCATAAAGACAATGTTCCATTAAGACCTATTGTTAGTTCTAGAAATTCACTATTTCAAAATTTGTCAAGATTTCTTCCCAAAGTTCTTAGTCCATTGGCATATAGGACATAGTCTTTCATCAGGGATTATAAGCATTTTGTAGAATTAGTCAGGAACATGAAAATGGAAAGAACTGACATATTGGTAAGCTTTGATGTGGAAAGTGTTTACAAATGTACCATGTGATGAGGCATTGTCTACTGTAAGGAAAAGGTTATATGACGATAAGTCTTCAAACTAGAACAGCTCTACTTATTGATAGTATAATGGAATTATTAACTCTGTGTAACAAAAATATACTTTCAATATAACTTAGAATTCTTCCAAAAAAATCAAGGGATGGCCATGGGATCATTACTGTCACCCTTGCTCAGCAACATTTACATGGAAGAACTTGAAACCACAGCCATAAATACTACTCCATGTCCACCTAAAGTGTGGCTTCGATATGTTGATGATACATTTGTGCTATGGCCACATGGTGAGGTAAAATTAGTCATTCTGGATGCACATTAACAACATATCTCCTACAATTAAATTCATGATGAAATAAGAACAAGAACAAAAATTGGCATTCTTGGATGTTTTTGAGACAATACTCCCTCAGGGCAAAATAAAAACAACAGTGCATAGGAAACCAACACTCTGGCAAATACTTGGCATATACATTCAATCATACAAGAAGCACTAAACAAGGAATTGTACTATCACTATGGGACAGAGTAAAGGTTTGTTCAGGAAAAAGAAAAGATTCACATAGAACAAATGCTTATGAAGAATGGTTCTCCTTCAGCAGTCATCAGAAAAACCTTCAATAGACAACATGAAGAGATACCAAAAGAGAAAACAGTTACTGGTATGGTAGTGTATCCATGCATATCAGGAATAGTGGAAAAATTTTAAAAAAATCTGCAATCAATATAACATTAGAACTGCTTTCCAAAGCTATACCTCACTTCAAGGAATGCTTACTTCTACTAAGCCTAAACTGGAAATGCTGAAGAACAAAAATTGCATCTATGAAATACCATGTGAATGTGGAAAAAAATGCATTGGTAAGACCTGTTGCTTTGCTGAATAGCAATTGAAGGAACACAAATTAATGGTTAAAAGAAAAAACAGATATGTCTACCATAGCAGATCATGTATGTACTAATGACCATATGCTTAAGTGGGAAAATACAAAAATATTGAATAAAGAGAAAAAATGCATAGAAGAAAATTCAAGGAAGCTGCTAATATGACAATGGTAAATAATCCTATAAGTCAACCCAGTGTGGCAATACACAATGTATGGAAGCCTCTAATTAATCTTGCTCTTAGGATAAAAGCAAAAAATAATTAGCCTCATTATAAAAAAAAATTGGACTCAGGAGGATTTGAACCAAACCTCATATATAAATATATCAAATTTCTACTATGTTGCCTTTGACAGAATAGCTCAGTTGGTAGAGCATTTGCCTTGAAGTCGATATTCAAGAATCTAAAGGTGCGAGTGCAACTTCTAAGTGAATATTGTCACTGTGCATATAGGCCAGCAATACCTGAAGAAGAGTGGAGAATACTACTACTGTAAACGTTGTGTAATTACTAACCTGTATTGTCTATTTGTGTGTTATTACTAACAAGTTATTTGTATTTGGAAAGTATAAATAAAGTTTAAAATTTATATATTCAACATTCACTCATAAATGATGGAAATAGTCCAACATATCACATCTTATAATATGCCATCATTACAAATCTTCAGAGAAATAAGTTAATGATTGGTTGCATCTAAACAATTATTAATCCACTGAAGGGTGAAAGTCTTTGGGATTTAATCCATTTTTCACATCCATAGCTTTTCTTCATCTCACTTCAGCAAATGGTAATGTCTCATTTAACTATCTCATATATGACCTTTTTCAAGATCTCTTACAATCTTTTGACATTCAGTTAAGTTTTTCATTTATTCATCTAGTAACTTTTTTTTAGGAATATATTTTATTCCATATTCTTCTAGCTTTTTTGATGTTTTTTTTTTCAATTACATAAGTGATAACTATTTGTTTCTTCATCTCCATAGTTTATTTTCAGGGCTTCATTGCTAATTCAAGCTTACCCTTCATATTTCATTGAATGGTCTAAAATCTATATCAATTTTTCCATAAGTTTCTAAGTTCCAACCATGCACTTGTAAAACACATTTATATACTTTTTCCAGATAAGATTATTTGCTTTTAATGTTATTATTTCTATTTAAAATGTATGTATATGTATGGAATTTGTACTATCACAAAAAATATATAAAAATATTTGTATAAGTATAAAACATAAAGATGCTACAATATAATGATTATTTAGGGTGTACTAACTGAAAATATCCTGTTCCAATAAGTTGAAATGGAGCAGCAACTTTAACGTTTAAAGGAATAGTAAAAAATGAAATTGATGGTGGGCAGAAAGTTAGTTTTGGAGAATTCACTGTACCAATTAGCTCGAGTTCAGCAAATGGAGTATCACTATTATTAATGAGAAAATTCAGCTTACTTTGACAAATTCCCAATTTTTCTAAAATAGTTAAATATTTGTATATAATGCTGTTTCTCTATATAAGTTACATAAATATATGTATATATTAGACATTCTGCACTATCAATTACTAGTACATATGTATACATTACATAAAAAAATAAAAAATAGAGTCATATATCACATGACTCCACTTCTTTTTTCAAGCTTGTAGTAAACAAACAAAGAGCTTTGCTAAATGCTCAACAAGCTTTAGGATAAATGCTTAGCAAGAGAAAGCATTTAAAATATCTCTATCTGAAAACCACCACCCCTATCCCCTGACCAATGGTTTCATGATTTTGGCACTTCTCAGAGAGGCGCTAGGATAGCTTTGTTTATATACATTACATATTCTGCACTATTGGTTCTCAATATTTATAAAAAAAAAAAATATTATATAAAATTAGTCTAATTGTTAGATTTGAAATTACCCCTCTAGCTTTTTAAAATTCTATTCAAATAATCAATTAATTCAATCACAAAACAAAAAGATGTCACTCATACCAACGCAAAGGTAGAAAGACATAACTATCTCATTACCGTATGTATTTCATCTAAAAGTGGAAGCTCATCCAAGCGATCCTGAGGATGTAATAACAGCCCACTTGAATACAGTTACCTTACATACTTACATTTAAATACATGATCATTAAAAAGTGGAAACCTAAATCTTGAAAATACAGAACTATATATTGTAACTTTAAAAAATTCCTAGCTTATGTTTTATAAGGTATATACTTTTGTATTATCAAAAGTATAAATGTTCACTCTTTAATAAATAGCATATTTAAGCATTTGATATGTTTATAGTTGGATATAGAAAGGGTCTTATGTTATACCTCATCTGAATGAGATCCCAATTCAGGACAAAATGCAAATAATGGTAACATCAATGTTTACTTCTTTCATTTTATTAGTATAAGTAGTTTTTTTCACAGTCAAATTAACCACCATATTGGAAATTTCTTTACATATATTATAATGGAATATCACATAGTAATATGAAGTGATAATAGGAAATATATTCGTATCCCATGTTGATTAACAAAATGTAATGGAAAATGGATTTTTAGAATATTGTAGTTACACATTATATATATTGTATCTACTGAAGTTTGAGATGAGATTTCAGTATGTGGTAGAATGTTAATCATAATTTTTTTCATTCTTGCTTGATTTTGATGGTGGATAAGTTAACGTATGAAACATTAAACTGTATTGCTATGACAACAATAGTATTGATATAAAAATGTTTATTACTAATTGTATTGTATAATGTTGTGAAGTGACTTTATTCATTTTAAAAATGAGTGTAAATAATAGTTTATAGTATTGATAAAATTCTTTTCTTTATTACATATATTTTCATTATTGCATTCATCATAGTAGATTACAAATAATATATTTAAATGTTTAATATCTCAAATACATTTGTTATTTTATTTGTATAATATTATACTGGAGAGATATATATGTGAAAATTTATTTCCAGTATAGTATAATGAGAATATATAATAAATTGTTTAGTTTATGTCACGATGGAAGAATGGTGTTTGTATTATGAAAACATAAATGTTTGTTGTTTATAATCCTAAAATATTTATTTTATTTGTTGTATAATAAAATTTTTACCTGAGAGATGTTGTTTGAAATTGGCTAAAAGGTTAATAAAAGGTATTGCTATAGTTACTCTGATGTCAACAGGAAAAGTTATAAATAGAACTGAATAGAAAAACTCTCTGTCTCTACCTTCTAAATTCATTTGTATGATTTTTTTATTATTTGTAAAAGTACATGATTGTAAAATGGATAGGATGATGGACTGAACGCAATAATGTTTATCCATTGCCCTGTCAAGTCATTGAATTTGTGAGGTAACAATTTATTGAAATGTGAAAATTCTTAGCACTTTACAAAACCATCCTAATGTCTTTGCTTTAAAAATGGATATTACCTACTTTCAATGATGATGTCTAAAAGCTAACAACATAAAATGTACACAACGATTATGTTCATCTACTGGTACAATTTTATGAGTTGATGGATTATTTATATACCAGATAAAAATTGGTTCAGTTTTCAAATCATCATCATGGATGAAACTAGTATCAATTCACTCGCAATGTTTAAAGAATTGATTACTTACTAAAGGAAAGGATATCGGCATCACATTATCATGAATATAAATTAGTGTTTGCACATTTCTTAATAACATTATATAGATAAAATATCTGCTGAATGAAAAGATAATTTGGATACTTGGAAAACATTGGAATTAATAATATGCTTTGAATCTCATAGCTGTTCATATTATTTCTACTTTTTCTGGAATAATAAAACATCATCAGATTATGATTTAAGAAATAGACATAAGAACTATGAGGAAGAACATATTTAAAGACTATTACTCAGGTCATTTGATTATATTTACCATTATTATTGCTATATAATTTTTTTCTCTCTTTATTTAAAATATATAGCATCTATTGATATAAATAGTAGTGTAATTTTAGGTTAAGTAAAAAGCTATTTAGATACCTAAATATAAGAGAGATATCTTCCTCAGTTTGAATTTATATTTTTCAGCATAATCATTATTTTAATTCATTTTTTTTATTTATTGATCATAAACTAACTTCTGGTATATCACTTATATTAGGAGTTCAAAAGGATCACATCATAATAAGTATATATTTATTTTCTTTTAAATTTATGTTAACAAATAAATAGATTCATTTATATATATATTGTAACCAATTGGATTACATAGACACACTAATATAGTGTGTATGCATAAATATATATAAAAGTTGAAAGGAAAAGTAGAAATAAACACAGTACACACTAATATAGTGTCTATGCATAAATATATATAAAAGTTGAAAGGAAAAGTAGAAATAAACACAGAATAAATTTTTGTAGATATTTTTTTTTATATTTCCCAAAATAAAACCGTAATAAATAAAGGGTTAAATAACTCTGGGTTAAAGTAAAATTTCATTATGAAATTAATATTTTAAAAAGGTCTGAATAAATATAAATATTGCATTATTATTAATTATTACTCTGATTTTAAAATTTAAAAACACCCTATTGTATTTTTGAAATCTTTAATTAATTTTTAAATTTTTATTGTCTAAGTGAAAACATGTATATAGATTCCAAGAGATTAGTGAGATAAAAATAAAAACTCTGTTTTTAATCAAGCTGCTGTTATCACCTTAGATGAGTCTATAAAAGGGCTGATAACAGGATTAGCTCTAGTCTTGAATAATAATTTTTGTAAGAAAGGTCAGCTGCAGAGTTGGTTGCAATATTTTACTGCAACTTGATAAAGTGCAGCAGTTGGTTTTAGCTGACCAGAGAATTTTCAGAAAAGCTACCATGAACTAAGGTTGCTGAAGGCAGGAGCTGCTACTATTTTCCTTCACAGGTGTTTTGGTTTTGAAGCTGGGTCACTTCTGAATCAATAGCCTAAAAAAAATGAGGACAAAATAGCTAGCAGAGTTATATAAAGCTCCTATGAAGATCTAAGGACAGTCCAGTAGCTAGCTGCCTTATAGTTTACTGCAGTTTTGATTCATGAAGCCAGGGTCACTTCAAATGCATCAACTAGCTGCTTAAATATGTTCTAGAAGACAGTTTGACAATTGCTTGGACTACAAAAGAAATCTCATGGTATGCCAACAAATTATCGGAATTATGTACTTTTACCTGATGATGACATTTTCCCGAATTGACAATAAACCAGCTTGCCCAAGAAGAATACCAGCTAAAGAAGTAATTATACTTATGCTGCTCTTTATTTATACGCGCAAGGAATCAAGATAAGTACATCGTGTGTATATACAGTAAGTTATTTTATTTTAATAATTCTTAAAATGACTTATAAGATTATAAATTAATAACTTAAAACAAAACACGTAAATAATTTGCTTAAGTCAAATGTCTAAAAGAAAGACGATTTGATGTATATTTTTGAAGAAATCGTTTTGGTAATTCTTTAAAAAAATGATATTAAAAGAAGAATATACAAAAGCAAGCATAATTTTGTTTGAATTAAAATCGTAAAAGCAAATCTTTTAAATTGATCTAAAAACGCCGATAGTTAATCAATAAGTACCTGTCAAACAAAAGTTGACTTTATTTAGTTTGATAAAAAAAAAGAACTTATGAACTGAAATTAAATTTTGAATTATATATTTTGTTTATACGCACTTACATGTGTGAAATGTTTATGTTTTCCAAATGAATTGATTATGAAAAAATATAATATTATTATAACAAATTGGAATAGATAAAAGTCAGTGTGCGTACATACACGCACACTCATATATGTAAAATTTTAATACTTTTTTATATTAAATGTCAGTTCATTTATTGAATATTAATTGTATATTATAAATCGCGCGTCTGTGCGTGTTATATGTAAACCATAGTAATAATATGAATTGTGATTTTGTAAATTAATGTAACAATTTGAATGGTAAATATTGTCAATTAATGTAACAACTTGAATTTTGTAGCAATATTGTAAATTGCA
This sequence comes from Epiperipatus broadwayi, assembly GCA_028023455.1. Classification (NCBI taxonomy): domain Eukaryota; kingdom Metazoa; phylum Onychophora; class Udeonychophora; order Euonychophora; family Peripatidae; genus Epiperipatus; species Epiperipatus broadwayi. Next base: position 2,345,741 of record JAQFVV010012558.1, on the reverse strand, counting down.
GTGTAATGACCTATTATTGTATATTATTCAAAATCAGACCTTAAATATTTTTTTTATTGTTATTAATAAATGTATTTAATTGTTAAAAATTGTATTCCATCATCTCTTATTCACATACAGTGATAGAGCCCATGTTCTCTGAGCTAGATTTCGGACACGGATAAATGGGGATGTGTTTAGTGCTTTGGGCATCAAGAGATGATCAATCATCCTGGTTGGCGCAAAAGAGGATACTCTTTAAAGCCCTCGCACTATTATTTTTTATTTTATTTTGGTCTTATTAAAAATTTAAGTTTATAGTTGGCCAGTACAAATGGCCTGAGCATTGATGATGATCAGCATGTTTTAAATGTCCCAGCATTATTGTCTTGATTTCTGATTATTGTGTATTTTTAATGGATGGGCACTAAGCTGGTGCATCCAAGTTATGTTTAAATAATTTCCCAAGATGGCAAAGGCTCAATAGTTAGCCTGGTCTACAGAAGATCCATTTTCAATCCAGCCACAAGATGGTCTGTTGATTTTATTCTGATATATTGTACTGATTTGTTTATTCCCATCAATGATGTTGAGAGATGGTTCTCTTAATATTTACTTATACTTATTTTGACTTATTGATAATGCTGGTTGATACATAATTGATGATTAATTATTATAGTTGCTCTTCTGAGTCAGTTGGCTGATCTGTCAATGTTCACAGAGATTTTGATCTCATGCTCCCTTAAATATTTTGTACTTATATGTTTAAATATTTACTTATAGATAATTTTTCAAAGTATTGATTTTCGATTTTAAATGGGCTGGGAGTGATGATGTTTTTCCACCACCCAGTTCAATCCTTTGACCACTCTATTTCCAACCGCCCCATCCCATTACAATATATATATATATACTATCTTGCTTAACTATATTTTTATTCAAATATAAAAAGAAAATATACCTAGAACTCTCTTATATTTTGGAAAGTACAAACATGCTATAACATAATTGTGATACACAAAGATGTATTTGTAATTAGTATGCAATAAGTGAAGATTGATGTACAATCACCTATTTAAATATGAAGTTAAGGTGAATTGAAAATGTATTGCATAAAGTATAATCAGATTATGTGCATATATTTTAAATGTTTATTTGCCATATATATATACTGTAATGGTCGGCATTCTCTTAAGGAATGAAAGTGAATGCATGTAACTATAGTCAGAACTGTGATCTTCATGTAGGATGCCATGAATGATGTGATAAAAATCTAATCTATGAATGCACCTGTTTCAAATATAATTTAATATTTAAATATTCAATACAGATACTACTTATACCAGTTGATCCAAACTTCACCTCTCATTACTATTCCATTATGCTCAGTATTCAAACTCAGGTTGAATTTTACACTTAACTCTCTTCAGGAATCAATACTTTTATATAATTTCAATAGATTCTCAAGATTACTTCTAACCAAGTTATCATGATGTTAAGTCAGGATGAAATATATATATTCAAATTTATTTTATAATGAGAATAACATAAAAATTTAACAGTATTTCTTAAATGAAAACATTTAAATTTATCTTTATATAACAAAAATTGTATTATAAGTGTGTTACATACATTTCGACTATATTAGTATATAAATTTTAAAATTATATCTTACACAAACAATATTTAAAAGATTGTAAAACAATAAATAAAATGTTATAATTCCAAAGATTATGATAACACTAACTAAATTTAAATTAAACAGTAAAAATGTAAATGAAAACTTTTGTAATATCCAATCCTTTTGAGGAGATTCAACTTCTATAAGACTTCCCTTCAATGAATGGTCCCTATTGTTAAAAGAAAAGACCTTTCATCCAAGGATATTAATCATTTATACTGAATAATAAACAAGCAAATATTACTAAATAAATTAAATTAGTAGTAAACAAAAATTTTGTCTTGCCATAAGTGAATGAATTTAATATAAAGAAAAATAAAATCTTACCTTCATATTAAGTGTACTTATTAACCTGGTCAAATCGTATTGTAAATTTTATTTAAAAAAAAAAAAAAATTAACTCTATTAATGATATTTCCACTTTTTTCATCTAATGAATTTCCAAAATGAATTATTCCAATGTAAGTAGATTTTAGAAGCAAAGAAAATAAAATTAAACATTTATGAATGTTGATGCACAAAGATGATATGATGTGTTTAACGTTTATGATATTATCCTATTTATTTCCATAATATGACTAATAATGTTCGTTAACAATACAGTTCTTTTATTTCTGGTCATCAATCTTTAGTGAAGCAATCCGTATTCACCATTGTTCATAAACATTCCTCTCACATGTGAAGCTGTAAATATCCTACCATATTTACACTTCATTTAAAGCAAATGGTAGCAGCACTGGTATGGGGCTTGAACCCATTCTATGACTCATGGTTACCTGTCTCAAGCATTAGGCAGCTATGATACTAATAATTATCATGTCATAATTTAATATATTTTCTTTATCAACATGTACGTAAGTGTGTGCATTTATGTGCATATGAAATAATCTTTGTTGTTATATAATATGTATTTGTAAATTGTATTCATTTAAAAAATTTATCTAATATGTTAGCATTTACCGTTATATTTTAAATTATTGTCTGTAAAACTAACCTGTCAATTAATTTCTAATATTTTAGAAATCGATTTATGATAATTACTAAGCTTGAAGATTGCAAATTTAAAAGTAAATTATGAAATGTGTAAGTGCTACAATTAGTCAAAATAGTTTTGTTAAATTCTTGTACTACTTATTTCATTTTGTGTCATTTATATTTATCAGTCTAAAAGAAAATACCTAACATACGATTTACTTAAAACAATCAATTTTAGTATTATTAATTGTGAGGGTCATTAATTATCATACTTTATAAAGTATAACAAAATTTTAAGAATTTCATGATTAAAATCTGTTTTTTTTTGCCTTTTGTTACTAATTAAATTCTTTCCTAATCTCCAATCCAATTAAATGAGCTGTATATTGTGAAGTAAGATTAGGGATTTCAGGATTCATTATCAAATTTAATTAAAATTTTTTGCTGTGTTTGGTGTTTTCTTTATATTTTTATAGCCATAGGAAAGTTTGGATTTGCCATCTTGGTATGAGCCAGCCAATAGCAGGGAATTATCATCAACACCAACCACAGAGAACCACCTTGGGAAATTGCAATTGGTAGTTGTCAAAGTTAGATGGATCCTATAGATAATTTTGGGATTAGATAAATAGCCAAAAAAACATTTTAAAAAAATTATTATTATTTTAGTTACTCAGTGAAGAGTACCTGTTTTATTTGAAATAAAAATTTCCAAAATGATAGCGTAAAGAAAAATAGATTGTTCATTCCAAATCTGTTGGCAAGTCATCACCATGCTATTCAAGTCCATAACATCAAGCCTGGTACTAACAAACTTTATCCAGAAAGTCTGAGATGAATACCAACTATAATCAACTCTGCTTTGAAGAATGGACTGTTTGCCGATTGGTAGTAAGGTAAATGCCTTTAACAAGCCAACAATTTTAAAATGTAATTTTCAATTTCTTTATTTTAAATTCCAAAGTATAGATTTATAATGTTTATACAGCTTTAACTGAATATATTATCTTTTTAAATATTACCAAAATCACACTTTTCTTTATTTTTGCCATAATATCCTATAAATACAATTTATACAAACCGCTTCAAACACTTTTTAGCAAAACTCTTTATTTGTACATATATATACACCTATGTTTTGACTGACCTGCAGTCTTCTTCAGAGCAAGTTTATTTTGTTAAACTTGCTCTGAAGAAGACTGCAGGTCAGTCGAAACGTAGCTGTATATATATGTACAAATAAAGTTTGCTAAAAAGTGTTTGAAGTGATTTGGATAAATTGTATATTATATTTTTCTTTAAATTTTCATTTTCTTTTATGTTCTAAGTGCTTCCTTTTATTTAAAATGATTAAGTATGATAATTTAAATCCTTTACCTAGAAATTAGATTGTTTGATATTATCTAGCGCATTACCAAATTTTATAATATATAGCTTTATAGTAGAGAAAAATGAATAAATTACTGCTTTAATGCAGTAATATGTATAGGTAAGTTCTATGACTATTAAAGTATATTACTTTATTAATAGAAAACAAATTACTTGGTGTAAACATAAAATTTAATGTAATAGATGCATCAGGATTAAGAGTTTCCTGTGAATATTTCTGTGTTCCACCATGATAAGGAGTATCATCACTAAAAAAACATCTGAAGATCTTATTCTCAATCAAAGGATCAGTCTGGGACATATCCAAACACCAGGTCACCACTTTATAGCCAGTGTTGGTTATTGTAAATGGCTGTAAAAAAGAAAACAAAGTGTTTTAATTTTAAAATATATAAAAAGGACAATGAAATATATCCACATTTGTAATTGAGTTTACAAAATATGATGTTGTGTTCATATACTTTGTGTAATGAATTGAAAAAAAATGTTGCAATTATAAAGACATAACACCCCTGCCATAAAAAAATATTTATTGTGCTAATGTGGCACTGCATTCTGTCAAAATTTTAGGTTCAGAAATCAAAATTCTAAATGAATTATTTATACGAAACAAAGTATTTTATAATAATATTGTAATAAAATGATAAAATATATCGGTGATAACTTACAAATATTCATTTTAAATCTTAGTTAATCAAAAGTATGTCTACACTGTGTATTTTTTCAATCATTTAAAGAAGAGTAATATTAAATTTACATTTATATATGTATAACATTCTACTATACATATAATCTTCTGTTTCTCTCATCAAAAAAAAAAAAAATTAATTTTTTTTATTATTTGATTTCCAGCATCATGACTTGTCTACACACTAGGGGGCTCTACTACTTACGCCTTTGGCATTTAAAGATCAAAATTATTTTTTTAAAAAAGTGTTTCAACTGTCATTTTAAAAATGTAACAGTTAAAAAATATATATATATTTTGTTGAATATATGTTAATGTAAGGATTTCTGTAATTAAGTTGTACGTAAGATTAGTTGGTCTAAAGTTTTTTTTAATTTTAATTTAAGAACAGTTAGTTATTTTGAGAGAAAAGATAACGTTTTAGAGGCCTAAGATACACATGGTTATTGATTGATCATTTTTGAAAGTAAAGTTTTTATCTTTCTGTGCAAAGGGGTTTGAAGAGTAGGAGAGGAAGTATAAAGACAAATATAGAATACGTGACTTGGAAAATAAGTAATATGGATTGCATTTGTATTCTACAATGCATATATAATCGTCAGAAAGGAATTAGACATGCTGTGGTAGAGTGTACTATATGTGATGAGGTTTTCTACTAGAAATGCTTAAATAAGACTAGGAATGATGTAATAGGTTTATGGTTATGTAGACAGTGTGTGAAGGTGATAAAAGAGGTTTCAAAGTGTAGATAGCATAAAGAGAAAATCAGGAGAAATGGAGCAAAATGTAGTTGAGAAAGGCAGGATAGTGTGTTTGTAGTGGAGTGACAGTAGATATGGATGGAAAAATAGGTAGTGCATTGGAGATGGTCAGCCAAAGAATAAGTAAGATAGAGGAAAAGGTAAAGGATGTAGAAGCAAAATTAAAATCGTTAGAGACAAAGTGTGAGCAGATAAAGGAATTATTGAGTAGGAATGATAAGGAAGTAGATAAGGAAGTCCAGAAGGTGGTAGAGAAGTTGTGAATGAAACAGAGAAAGTAGACTATGAGACAGTATTGATAGGTGATTCATTAATAAGAGAATGTGGAGATATAATTGCAAGGGAAGAGTACATTTGCTTGGAGCTAGAATCAGGGATGTTACAGATAAAGTAAAGAAGCAAGGGAATAGAGATGAGTATGTTATGGTAGGGACTAATAATTTATCAGAGTCATCAGAGAGTAATGGGTGAGTACATAGAATTGATTAGGAATTTGAGTATGATTAAAAGAAGAGTAGAAATAGTTGGATTATTACCAAGATTTGATAAAAGGTATATGTTAGATAGGGCATGTTCTATAAGTGAGAGATTGAAAAAATTGTGTGAGAGAAATGATGTAATATTTGTGGATGTGAGGGATTTTTTATTGGGAAGAGGGAGTTATATAATAAAGATGGGGTGCACTTAGGAAAACAAGGAAGTGAAGTTTTAGGGAGTCTGATTTATAAAGAATGTAGTTCAGGAAACTTGTAAAGGGGTGGGATTTTAAATTGCAGTGTTATTAGAAAGAAGAATGGATGGGATTTAAGGAATAAACAAAGGGTAGCTGATTTAGATACAAATGTAGATGTGGAGAGGAAATTAGTCTGTAGATTTAATGGTAAGCAAGTTATTTATAAACGCAATGGAGAAGAATCAAAAAAATTTATAAAAGAGTAGTTAGGGGGGGGGAATGTTAAAATTGGGTTATGAATATGCAAGGTGGTAGGAGACCAGAAAAGTGTCAGGAATTAAGCAAAGCAATTGAACATGAGGAGCTTGAGGTATTAGCAGTAGTGGAAACACATCTAAGAGAAGAACCTGTTTTGGAGGATTTGGTATGGCAGGATATAAATAGAAAAGAGTAAGCCAAAAAGAGTGATGGTATAGGTGTTATATAAAAAAAATATTTAAATACTGTTAAATGCCAAGAACATTTGGAGTGGAACAATAACATATATGAGTGCATAGTTAAGGATATACAGAGTTTTAAAGAAAAGGGGAAGAGAATAATGGTTATAGGAGATATGGATATATTGAAGAAATTTATTATGTAGGTAATAAGAATGGAAAACTTTTGAAGAAATTTTGTCAGAGAGTGAATTTGAGCATTGGAAACTTATCAAATATTTATGAAGGACAATACACATGGTCTAGAAATAATAAATCCCACACAATGGATTATGTATTGGTTGGGAAAGAGGGAATGAATAAAATAGGAAAATTAAGGTGTTTAATAATGAAGAGAGAGTATGTAATAGTGATCATAATTTCTTTGTAATTGAAATGGTTAGCAATGTGATGGCGAATAGAAATAAAAGTAGAAACAATAGTGAAAGATGTGTATGGAGAGTGAATGATCAGAATAAATTGGAGGAGTATAAAATACAAGTTGAAGAAATCATGGAAGAGTTGGTTGGAAATGAGTATGAGAACTGGTGTTATGAAATAAAAAAGTGGCAAATAAGGTTTTAGGTGAGAATATTCAGAAGAATAAAAGTAATAAAAAAATGAGAGTTAGTAAAAGTGTAAAAGATAGAGAAAAAGCATGCAGAAATATAAGTGTGCTATTAAGAACAAAGAAAGTGAAAAAGGTATAAATGCTAAATAGGAAAAGTACTTAGAAAAAAAGAAGTTATATAGAGAGAATGAAACTGAATAGTAAATTATTGGATGATATTAATAAAAGTGGAAGAGATGGGAGTAAAAAATTTGGGAATTATATTAAAAGGAGAAATGTAGAGGAGAGAGAGATAGTATTATTGGATGAGGAGGGAATAGTGTAGCTCTAAAAAGGAATTAGAGAGAATCTTGAATAGGTATGTAATGAATATAAAAAAGATGTTAGATGTGAAGGCATCAAGAAGACATTTGAACTAAATCGGAAACAGAGAAATGGAAAATTTTGAGTTGCTAGATTTCTTATAAAGAGAAATGAACAAAAAATAGAATAAACTACATAAAAATTTATAAAAATAATCAAATAAACAAAAGAAATATTTATACAAATAGAAAATAAATTTAAAAAGTTTATGAATAGTTCTAAAAAACAGAAGTATAAGGAGAGAGTGATACATTCAGATGAAAGTCATTTTCAGAATTTTATAGTACATATAATAACAATCTGTTGTACACAGAGGCAAGACTCTCCATACAGTAGTGCCATTTATTGTAAGCCAGAGTAATCAACGGATGCAGAAATAAAATCCCTATTGAATGCATATCCACCCAACATCTCCAGACTAGTTTCCAGCTTGTGACTTTCATCAGTGTTTATGCATAAACCTTTCTGCATCCATTGATTACTCTGGCTTGCAATGAGTGATGCTACTGTATGGAGTTTTATCTCTGTGTAAACAACTTGTGTAAGCATAAAGAATGGTAATCATGTAATGTTTAGTGGTTTAATAACAATCTGTTGTGTTTGTAATGTCATATTAGTTCTATACCATATAGTTTCAAGTTCCAATTTCTAAAATAAGATAAAAAAATAATCAAAAAATAATAAGCATTTAAGTTTTCTTTTTTTAAAAAAGTCTCTAAATGATTTATATAAAACAATTAAGTGAAGAATGTTGCAAATAAAATATACTTACAGAATTTATGCCAAACTATTTTTATTTATAATCATTTTATCATAATAATAATCAGAACTTAATTTAATAATAAATTTATCACTTAAAAATGTTGTTATTGATTGTTATTATAAAAATTGCAAAGTATTTTGTAAAACTTGAGAAATATTCATTTAAGGTTTCATTATAAATCTCACCCAGTATGCAGTGCCAGAGGAGTAGACGCTAGAGTTCAAGACCTATGGGTCACAGTTCAACTCTTATGGGTCACAGTTCAACTCTGGCACTTCCAGTAGTTAAACTTCTTATACACTCTAATTCTTAATAAGTTTTAATATATTTTTATACAGAATTTAAAACGTATTTTCATTAGAAAATTTTTTAATAAAACCATATGTCAAAAATAGTAGATACCATATGATTTATAAGTATGTGAAAAAGTAAAAGTTTTCTTCACAGTAAAAAAAGATGATATTCCTCTCACCATATATATATTTGCTGAATGTTTTAATTAAAAATATTTATTGTGTGGAGTTATCCATTTATAATTACTTAATTAGAAAACAATAGCTAATGAAAGCCAACTGCCTCAGGCCAAGGTTTAAAATAAAACTGTCAGGTTGGTTGCATTCAGCCTTACAGATTTATTTTAACTCTTGGCCTGAATCAATTAGCTTTCATTAGCTACTGTTCTAGAGAATGTGATATATATATATATTGTGATGATCGCACATACTGCGGTCACACATATAAATATTAAACATTCAAAGAATATTAAATATTATGTTTGGAAGAAAAAGTAAAAAAAGAAAAAGCGAGCTTGGAAAAATTTACAGAACAAAGAGATGTTTCAACTAATTAACAAAAGAGAGGGAATTAGAATCAAAAGATTCTTATCTTTTACCCTCCAAAGTTCAGGTTTTGGTGAAATTAATAAAATGTAAGTTAAAATTCGATTTTGAAAGAAAATAAAGTTTAAAAAAAAAATAAAAAAACCTTAAATAGCGCGCAAAACAGAGAAAGTTAGACATGATCAAAAGATAAGGATCTGGGTTTTAAAGTACACATTTGACGATAAACGAAATGTGTGTATGGAGTGTATTTGAAGCAGGATATAGACAGAAATAATAAATGCTTGTCCAAATTTAAAAAAAAGAAAAAAGAAAAATGTGTATTAAAATCTGTTTAATTAAAATCAAGAATATTGAAATACATAGTGCTACGAGAGTGTGTAAAACCAATTTACATATGGCCGAAGGCATAGTAAGAAAGGTGTGAATAAAAGTGTAACAAAGGATCAAAAGGACAAAGGCTGGTGGAATTTTTTAATTAAGAAATAAAAGTTTTTCAAGAGAGATTAGAGCTAGAGACTTTCATGTTGAGAGGGTGGTAAAACACAGCTCTGATAATCAACCAATATAGTTAGCAAATATGACTTTTAACATCGGTGCTTCATCTAGAATGGCTGGCTAAGGCCATCATGATCGCTGGTCGATCCGGACTTACTGTACTAATGGTTCTTGTCAATATGTAATAATCACCGTCGTAGCGCCTGCCAGTGGATTTATTTGGTTGCCTTGTCCTCGATGCCTTAACACTGAGAAGCTATACACAACTAAATCTAACCTACAAGCGACCGTCCCTCCTAAAGAAGTGGAGAAATCCACGTGGCGGTCGGCAGGACGTCGGATAAATTCAGAGACTAAAACCTAAGTAAAGATACATATTATTTTTTTATATATTTCAATGTGCACATCATTTACTTAGACAATGGCCACATGCTTTTTGTGAATGATAAAGACATTCTTGAATTTTTTTTTGATAAATACCCAGAATGACGATTTATAAATGTACCATCATTTATAAAACTTTTTTTTTATGTGTTCTTTTTCTTGTAGCACTATAGATCATAATCTGTTTTATTTAATGTTAATGTGTTTTATAGATCTTTTTATGATTGATTTATTCTATTAAATATATTTTTTCTATTTAAATCTGTCTTGTCTCGTTCTTCGCCACGCCGAAAAAGGGATAGTCTAGTCTTAGGGGGGGAAACTATTATTCATTTTTTTTTATTATTGAATTAACAAGTGGAAATTGGTGATGCAGTGTTTGATTACGTTAAATTTATAAATCATCCAAGTGCCGTAACTCTGTCAGATCTTACAGCAGTTGGGAGAAAGTTGATCGGGAAATATAACCTGGGGCTATATCCGTACAGCATACAGGTTCGGTCAAATATGGAGATAGACTCATCTATTTCTGTATTTCTCTCTGCTTGTGGTAATGGAAAGTGGACGATTTTGAATTACAGAATTCCCCATTATGTACACATAAAAGGGAAGTTTAGCCTTCTATCGTCGCGTGACTGTTACATATTTTGGGGGCCAGTTCCGGGATCTGAAATTTCTGCGCAATTAATAATCACGTGTTAAATAATTTCATAAGTTAACGTAAATATTTAAAAAAAAAAAAACAAAAAAAAAATATATATGCATTTTCAATATATATAAAATTAGCGTTGTAAGTTAAAGTGGCGAAGACGAAGGGGATAGGCTTTATTTTATGATACTCTATACGAGCATTTCACGTCAAATGTGTACAAAGAATAGAAAGAGGGGGGAATTATTTTTTTTGTATTATTACGAAAGTTTGAAATGCGCAGTTAGGGATATCATCGGAGACAAGAATATTTAGACAAGTTGTAATGAACAAAGAACTGATTATATCAAATGATTGCTGTAATGTAATATAAATCGTTTCAAAAAAAAAAAAGAAAGAGAATAACACAAGTTCATGAAAGTTTACGCTAAATAATAGAAAAAAAAATAGTCGCATAGCCCAGTAAAGTTAAAGAATAGATTATATGGATGTAATTAATTAACAAAAACAAAAAAATAGTTAAGTTAGAAATAGTGAAACAGTTTCAGTAATGTGTAGGTATAAAGGTTAAATGATTAAAATAGTTGAAACTAAGTCAGATGAAGAAAGATATATGTGTGAATTAATAATCACGTGTCCTGGTTAAGCGGAAAATAAAATATTTAATGATAAAAGGAATTCGTGTGTACAAGTTAAATTGAAGAAACTATAAGTATTGTCGCGTCTTTTAGTTAAATGAAAAAAATATATATATATGTGATCCTAGAATAGTCGCAGGTGTAAGGAAAATATATGTATATATATATGTGTGTATGATCTTGCTTAAAACAGCCATAACCTTAAGTGGCCAAATTTTATAAACGTAGGAGTAGAAAATATATATATCGGAAGAGTAATGTTGGAGATACAGTCAAATAAAACGAATTTATAACGTATATCATTAACAGAGGAACGAGTATAGTATTTAAGTAAGTTAAATTTAAGAGAATATATAAGTGCATCATTTAATTGAGGTATAGGGGTCAGAGGTAGATGAGTGGGGAAATAGAGGACAATCATCAAGGTGGACAGGCAGTCGGGCGAATCTAAGGCAGGTGAACAAGAGGATGAACCAAAGTGCGGATGTTTGGGTTGGCTAGCGATCTGAATGCTAATCGATAAATAATACAGATACTAAAGTTAATCAAAGTGAAAACATAAAGTCAGTCGAAAGAAGTTGGGTATAAGTCAAGTCAGAAGAGGTCAATAGTAGTAATAATTATTCCAGATATAAAGAAGGGTTAAATAAAAATCATATTTATGCGTACAAGGGCTCAAACCAAAATGGAACATCAAGAAAAGGAAGTAAAAGAAGGAAATGAAGAGGGGATGAAGGTCAAGGATACAATAGCCTATGGTATTATCATGGATATGTTAAAGCAAATGAGGGTGGAGCAAGAACAATTCATGAAAGAATTCATAGATAGACAAGAGAGAAGGATAGAAGAATGGATGGTAAGGGTAAAAATAGACAACCGGAAAAGAATGGCTGGAGTCAGGGAAGAAATGAGAAATGAGGTCATCCAGCCATCAAAGGCTAAGGACACATGGGATGGATTTCACCAAGAGATTAAGAGGGATGAACAAAGGAGTATGGGGCCATGTGCATATGAGGAATCAGAAATAGTTGGGGACAGAGGTAGAGAGTTAGCAAGATTTGATTGGGAGAAAGGACATAGGGTGACTAGAAAGGGAGATAAGACAGTTAGATGAAGAGGTGGAAGTAGTCAGAGTGGAGGATCATAGAATGATGATGATGAGTGTACAGGAGAATTTAAGTCAGGTGGTGAAGGTAGTAGCAGGGCTAAATACAAAAGTTGAAGAGAGTATAAGGTCAGCCAATAGCAGCACCAATACCAACATAGAGGGCATAGGACTAAGGACCAGTGGAGAATGTAGAATGCTGGGATCTGGAAATTGTATGGATTATCCTGTGGGCTTCTACCAATTTCTGAAAATCCAAGTCTTCGCTGGAAACCTGGAGAAAGCCCGATGGAGCAGTTGAACAGCCTGGAACGGTACTTCAAATTCGGTAGAACGAGTGAGGAGGCCAAGATAGCAGTCACCTGCAGCCATTTGCAGGGCGAATCTCAAGTCTGGTGGAACTCACTGTTCCAAAAACCCATCACATTTGCAGGGTATCATAAAGCATTGAAGACCAGTTATTGGAGTGAGGAACTCCAAAAAGATATGTTGCATCGGATAAAACAGGATAAATGGAGACCGGAGGAATCATTTATAACATTCTTCCGTCATCAAGTGGCTAAGTTACGAATGATGACTGCAAATCCATTATCTGAGACGCAGATACTCCGGATAAGTAGGCCCGGATTTCCAAAGGATATAGAAAGAACTCTAATCAGTACAGAGAGGAAGACGGTGGACCAGGTGGCCGTATTGCTGAGTGCATTGGACACCACCAGGGACAACCAAAAGGAAGAGGGATGGCAATCTGGACCACCTCTAAAAGAATCGCTGATAGTAAAAAATGGATGGGATCCTGAGGAAGGACGTTGGCAAGAAAACCGGGATATTCTATGGGATGGAACCCAAGGAGGCAGGAAACTGGACGACAGGGATGGGAGACAAAATGTAAGCATCCATATGACAGGACAGAGGGCCATGAGCCTAGGGAGCAAACCCTGCATCCCAGAGGAGGCAGAGGTGATGTCAATAGAGGAAGACAACCACCAGATAAGACTTAAGGGCAATCATAGATAAAGGAAGGATTTACTGATAACAAGATTGGAAATGGACTACAAGTCATGGAGACTGGACTGTAATATTGATCCTGATAGCATAAAGAAATGATGAGCCGATAAGTGGAAAAAGGGATGAAGGACATTATGATAAAATAAAAAAGCATATGATAAATAATAGTGTGAGGTCATAGAAAGAGGCTGAAGGCATGTAGGTTTAGATATTGGTAGATAGGTCTGAACAGTATTTGGTGATGCCTTCTTCGTTATTCATTCATGCATGTTCTGCAGTGCACCAAATCTTATTGTACAGAGAACAGAGGGACAGAGATCCCATTCTCATAATGACTCACTGGATTAAGATTTCCAGTTAGATATTGGACAAATATCACTAGTCAATGGTTAAGAGACCAGTCTATGGGGGAAAGAACCCCTTGTGTAAATTAAGAGCTATCAGAAAATATACTGAGCTTATGGACGAGTTGGACGAAAAGATGCCAGCCTCCCAACCCACCTTGGTAATAGCGACCAGAGTTGGCACTTAGGGGTTTATCATTTGCAGGATGTGATGTATGAACAGGTTTAATCAGGTCACAGAGATATCCTGTGGATCCGAACCTGTATATACGAGTATGAGGCAGGAATAAAATGCATGTAATGCTAATGACAAGATTAAATTGGTTCGGCAATGCTGGTTGGGTCATCAAGAAAGATATGTTATTTACCTGGTCGCCTCTCTAGAGATTAACCTCATCACTAAATCATATTAGGAATGCGTAAATCTAAAAGGTTTGAACAGTAGTTGGGAGCATCTAGCGTTCGATGCAAAAAATTTAAAATGTTTTTTACAAAAAAAATTTTAAAAGGAGGGGAACGGTGTAATGTGATGATCGCACATACTGCGGTCACACATATAAATATTAAACATTCAAAGAATATTAAATATTATGTTTGGAAGAAAAAGTAAAAAAAGAAAAAGCGAGCTTGGAAAAATTTACAAAACAAAGAGATGTTTCAACTAATTAACAAAAGAGAGGGAATTAGAATCAAAAGATTCTTATCTTTTACCCTCCAAAGTTCGGGTTTTGGTGAAATTAAAATATAAAATTAGAGATATTGGAAATGTATGTTAAAAAATAAAGCGATAAAGAAAAAAAGTTAAAATTCGATTTTGAAAGAAAGTAAAGTTTAAAAAAAAAAATAAAAAAACCTTAAATAGTGTGCAAAACAGAGAAAGTTAGACATGATCAAAAGATAACGATCTGGGTTTTAAAGTACACATTTGACGATAAACAAAATGTGTGTATGGAGTGTATTTGAAGCAGGATATAGACAGAAATAATAAATGCTTGTCCAAATTTAAAAAAAAGAAAAAAAGAAAAACGTGTATTAAAATCTGTTTAATTAAAATCAAGAATATTGAAATACATAGTGCTACGAGAGTGGGTAATAATGGCCGAAGGCATAGGAAGAAAGAAGGTGTGAATAAAAGTGAAACAAAGGATCAAAAGGACAAAGGCTGGTGGAATTTTTTAATTAAGAAATAAAAGTTTTTCAAGAGAGATTAGAGCTAGAGACTTTCGTGTTGAGAGGGTGGTAAAACACAACTCTGATAATCAACCGATATAGTTAGCAAATATGACTTTTAACATCGGTGCTTCATCTAGAATGGCTGGCTAATGGTTCTTGTCAATATGTAATAATCGCCATCGTAGCGCCTGCCAGTGGATTCATTTGGTTGCCTTGTCCTCGATGCCTTGTCCTTGATGCCTCGTCCTTGATGCCTTAACACTGAGAAGCTATACACAACCAAATCTAACCTATGACTGACCGTCCCTCCTAAAGAAGTGGAGAAATCCATGTGGCGGTCGGCAGGATGTCGGATAAATTCAGAGACTAAAACCTAGGTAAAGATACATACTATTTTTTTATATATTTTAATGTGCACATCGTTTACTTAGACAATGGCCACATGCTTTTTGTGAATGATAAAGACATTCTTGAATTTTTTTTTTTGATAAATACCCAGAATGATGATTTATAAATGTACCATCATTTATAAGAGTTTTTTTTAATGTGTTCTTTTTCTTGAAGCACTATAGATCATAATGTTTTATTTAATGTTAATGTGTTTTATAGATCTTTTTATGACTGATTTATTCTATTAAATATATTTTTTCTATTTAAATCTGTCTTGTCTCGTTTTTCGCCACGCCGAAAAAGGGATAGTCTAGTCTTAGGGTGGGAAAACTATTATTCATTTTTTTTATTATTGAATTAACACGTGGATATTGGTGGTGCAGTGTTTGATTCCGTTAAATTTATAAATCATCCAAGCGCTGTAACTCTGTCAGATCTTACAGCAGTCAGGAGAAAGTTGATCAGGAAATATAACCTGGGGCTATATCCGTATAGCGTACAGGTTCGGTCAAATATGGAGATAGACTCGTCTATTTCCGTATTTCTCTCTGCTTGCGGTAAGGGAAAGTGGACGATTTTGAATTACAGAATTCCCTATTATGTACACATAAAAGGGAAGTTTAGCCTTCAATCGTCGTGTGCGTTACAATATATAAATATATTGTGCCAGGCATTATCAAATGGCTTTGCACAAAGTCGGTATTAAGCACAACAAATATAAAAATGTGCTAGATGAATAATGGAGGTTCGGTCTGAGCAGTAGAATACCCACACACACAAATTTAAATATTGTACATGTATAATAAACTCATGTATTTTTTTATTTTTGCTTTTCCTTTTTGTATATTTTTTATATGTCATTATATGTAACTGCTTTTTTTTTTTATTTTCCAACATACTTGTATATTTTTTTTTAATTACTTTTCTAAGGATTGTAATTTTATTCCATAAGCAAGTAATGTTAATTGCTTTTGCAAAAATCTGATCAAAAGCAAAAGGTTTGATAATGCTATAATTAAACTGTTATCTCTTTAAAAAAATTCTTTTGAATTGATTTTGTAAGCAAGTGGTCTGGGTTATTCAAGATGGATGTCAAACTTAAAATGTAGAATTTAATCGGAAAAATATAAAGGAATGTTTGCAATCTAAATGATAAGCTAAATTAAAAGGATTGGCTGATTCATTCTTCTCAGAGGGATATCTGAATTGGTTCTTATTAGTGGGATTGATAGTGCTGTGGAATTCATTCTCTCTTTGGCAGCCATTCTGGGCAAGTCATTCTTTTTTGTGGCTCCAGAATTCTCCAAGCAACCAGCTACTTAGAGATTCATTTACAAATAGGACTATTAGTGACATTTTTAAGAACAAATCCATTATACAGTTCTTTTAAGAACTCTTGTCTTTTGTGGATTCGAGTAACCATTGGAGACAGCTTATGAAAATTTATTGATAATCCTAATTATTATTAGATATATAAAAAAAGAAGATATGAAGCAATATACTAGAGATTCCAGAAAAATGACCATGGGGTAGACAACTAGCCAGTGCACTGCCCTTTCTCTGTCCCAAGCTGCCAAGATGTGACCATGCCAATTCCAGCCACCCATGATGATGACAAATGCTGCCTTGCTAAATGGATGAAATCTTCACCACACAGCCAGTTAACTTGAAGCCCACTCAAGAGCCCAGAGGAGAAGAATGAAGACGCAGATATAAGTTTATTTTAAGATATTTATTAATATTGAAATAATTAACTTTGATCTTTCCGATTAGATATATTATTTTTTGTTATTATTATTAATCATTTAAAAAAGAGAGAGTCTCTCGCATATGTACACGAATTTGCGGTTATTACGGGCATAAAGGATAAAGCTTTCACTTAAATCCTTTGAGTCAATTTTTCTATTTCAAATTCTAGTATTTTCAACAAAGATTGCAATGAGATTCTTTTTTTTTTTGTTGCTATTCATTTTCCTCTTGTTGTTACTCCTGGAATTCATCATATATGGATATACATGTATGTATATGCGTACATACGCTTATACTATTCGGTAAATACGATATCTCATGCTGAATATCTAAAAATGTATTTAACCGTATATCCTTTTTAAGTTATTTTTTTTGTCTCTGCTGCACCTTATGATGCGTGCAAGAAGGGATTGATCTATTATAGATTCCCTGTAAGAAAGAAAAAGGAAATAAGTTTTTTATTGTAACAATTGGTTTTTTTGGATAAAAGAAAATGTAAAAAGGGAAAGTTTTTTGAGAAGGGAGTCAAGTAAGTGTGGTGTACGTTTTGTGTTTTTAATTTAATTGATTTTAATGTATTTTATTTATTTTTAAATTTTATGAGGTTTATATGTTTTTATTTTTGTTTTTTTGTTTTTTGGTTTTATTACGTGAAGTTTGTTTATAATGTAATGTTTTTTCTAGATCCTTGAAAATGACTATAGAGTAAAGATAGTCGAAACGTTGGAAATAAGTGGATATATATATATATACATCAAATAAAGTTTTTGAAAAGAAAAGAAGTGGTTTTAATTATAGAATTATATGTACTCTAATAACTTTATATTTAAAGTAATAGTAAGTGTATAATTGTGCTGCGCGTATATACATGTACAGGAATTTATCTATAGCAAGAGGGAAATAGATACAATACCTTATGGTGAGTACGATATAGTATCTGAGCCAATGCAACCTTGTTGACTTGTTGAAAAATACGAAATTATTGAAATATCTCATAATGCAAATATACGTATGCATAGTTTTTATTATTATTATTATTATTATTATTATTATTATTGCTATCAATAAAAGGGTTTTAAAGCACTGAGTAAAAGCGCATGCCTGTATGACCGAAAATCTCATATCTGTATATCAAATCACACAAAGTAAAATTTATTTCTATTGGGTAAAAGGAGCTCAGACCACTTCCATTATTTATAAACATTGTAAATAGCTTTAGGGATTTATTATTTTTCTTATTTAAAATTGTATTTTATCTATTTCAACGCCTCGAATATATATAGTTTGGAATAATTAATTATTTAGTATTTTGTTATTATATCATCATTAGTATGAAATGGTGGTGGATATTTGGGATTAAATAAATATTTAATCACAATATTAAACTTGTTTCGTTTTCATATTATTATTTATATTGATCAAAATGTATTCTTTCCTTATCAACCACGTACCGGTAATAATCATTTAACTTACCCATTTGAAGACCCTAGATTGTAGAGTGACTGAGCTAGTCACAAAGGGATATCGCTCTACCGGGGTGTTAAATCTTATTCTTATGCTCTGCTGAACATATGGTATTGCACATCCTTCTAGGAGGGTGAAAAATTCATTTTTTTGATTCTTTTCTAGAAGTGGCGCGCAAAAGTCTATTTTGTAAATAGATTTTTCAAAGGTGTATACTTGCCATTGTTCTAAATATTCAGGCATTCAAATAAGATATCAACTAAAGGGTGTTTTTAACTGGAAGAGTCCTGTCAATCCACTCTTTCTATCAATTTAGCTGGAAGTACCAATATACATGAGTACAGACAATCGGCTAGATTGATATCCATTTCTTTACCTGTTGAATCTTGGTCACTTCATGCTCAGTGCAAGATTAGGAAAAGAATTCCGCAGGGAGTATGGACTGGTACAATATATATATAATCTCATAACATCAAAGCTTAATAAAAAATAATAATAAATCTTCCATCAAGGCAATCTCTACAGATAAAAGATGCATTTATATATATTGTCTTGACAACAGAGTATAGATTCTATAATTTGTTAAGCATCATTGTTATCATGGCATTTATATTTAAAAACCATCTAACTATTAGAAATTTATGATTTTAATTGAATTATTAGTTGAACAACATTATATAAAAAAAGATATCAACAACATTAAATAAAAAAATCAAAACAATCCACTCTCTCATGTAAAATAAATTATTGATGACATATTTTTATAAGATTATTATTATAAAATTTTTTTATGCTTAATAATAAAAAATAAGTTCATTTGTAAAAAAAATCATGACTGTTTTCTTTTAAAAATGTGTATTTTTAATTGTTTAGTTTTAAGCATTATTAAAATAAAAAGATTTTTGTAACATGTAGGTTAATGAATCTTCCTGCCATGATCATAACATAAAGTTCAAATCATATTAGGGTTAACTTTACTTTTTTTTAAAGTCATCAATAGCTTGAAATTTATTCTCAAGTACACAGACCATAGACATACATTTAATAATAGTTGATAAATGAGTATTGAGGTATTCTTTGTAAGGGAATGATGATTAGATGAGGGTTGATGTTCTACCACTTGCAAGCTATGAAAGATCATGGCTATTTTTATTTTACATGATTGATAAAATGATCTCATTTAGAGCTGTTTTGATTAATGCTTTAATTTTGTAAATGTGTTTTAAGATTTAAAAAATTGTGCATACATTCTCACAAAAGAAATAAGTTTTATATATATTGTTTTTTCTATAGAATAATAAATTATTAGTGAGCTAATATAATCATAATCTAACTACCTTTATTATAGTATGATCTGTGCTAAATCCCATACTATAATGATAAAATGAATATTCAAACTCAATTTTTGTAGTTGAAATCTCAATAGGTTTTCTTACACCTGTTGCAGTAATTCGGCAACATGTGTGCCCCTTAATATGAGTTCGAACTGCTACTTGGTGAAGGCTATCCCCAGGAACTAATGTTGGAAGCAGCTCAGATGAACTTGGAGCACCAGCCAAAGAAGTACTTTTATTGATAATAAGAGGAAGGGTGATGTCATAAACAGCGACCTAAAGCATATTACAAATAAGTAAAATAATTAACAGTATTGTATAAATTTTGTTTCCAGAAATCTAAAAACAATATGCAACAACATAATAAAGAAAAAAAAAATACTTCTGTCGGTTGAAATATCATCTGAAGTTCAAACGTTTCCAGGGGTTTCATATTAAATATATAACGATTGTGACTCACTCTGTGCTTGTCTGCTAATAATAAAATAAAATAGATAACATTTCATATTGGAATATATGGAAATTTATTATACGGTTACTTGTTCAAGAGATAACACAAGAGATAACTATTCTAATGCACTGATGCTATCTAGTATAAGTTTAAATAATCAATATAAATTAGATAATAGTGCTTACTGAATCCATGTCAGGTCGAAGATCCCTACTAAAAAGAACCATAATCCAAAAACTAATTTGGTGATATATATAAGTAGCACTGCATATAGATTTAATAAGCATTATATCTAGTATTTATTGATCACTGAGCTTGCAAAAAATGGTAACAACTGAATAAAAAATACTAGTCACATAATTTGGTTTTTCTGAAAAAGTCATATAATATTCAAACACCAAAGACATTATTGATAGATTGACAAAACTGAAAGTTGTTGTACCATTCTCAGCTGAGAATTACTCAATTCAGGATCTGATACCTCTAGCATCAGCCATTCATACTAAAAATCACATTTCTCTGATTCTAATGATTAATATATAATTAAAATAGTAAAATAAATTACATCAACACAGAAAAGAAATAAGCATATACTTGAAATAGGAATCATATTAGCTTATAAATAAGGTGAGTTAAAATCTATATGCTTATTAAAAATAATGCCAAACTTTTATATAATGACATAAAATCATTTCAATATGGGCAAAATCTTAGGTGAATAATGATCTTTAATTTTTTTATAGTACATCAATAAGTCATAATAATGCAATATCTTTTGCCAGAAAAAAAGAATACCCAGGAAGCAGATTTGTCTGTTTGCATTGTCATACAGATGAAAGTAACAGAGATATTAGCATTATTTTTTAAATAGAAAAGGTGTGGTGATTAGAATGTATACTCTTCTACCCAATGATTATTAAAGCTTACAATATATTAGTCGAGAAAAAGAAATGCTCATATGAGTCAGCTAAAAAAACTATGTTGTTGGTATTATATATAGGAATTTGAAATGGAAGTCATTAATTTTCAATGCCTTATGGATAAATTAATATTTAACCATCGATAAACAAAAACATAGAATGATATTACTTATTTCTTTGATGGTATTTAAGCTTGCTTTTATTGACATGTTATAATGCAGAACATGAAATCTGTATATTAGCCTGATTCAAGCACAGAGTAAAGTATTTTAAAATCATTATTAGACATTCAGAGGATAAAGAAAGTTACTCATATTTAACAATGCCTAAATATCAAATAAAATGTCAATTTCAGTAAATGTAAAAGTTTAGCATAGAAGAAAGTGAAATGGAAAACACTGATAATCTTTTGGGAATTATGAATAAACTAATAATTATCCTCCAGTAAATGAAAAGAATAAAATACTACCACTATTCTTTTAGCTTTGATGGTATTTAAGAATACAGTATATTTATGGATGTGGTATAACATGGAATGTAAAATTTGTACATTAGTCTGATTTTAATTTATTGCAAGTCATTTTGCAATCAATTTTAAATATTCGAAAGATAAAGGAAGTATTTCATTTTAACAACCCCTAAATATTATATATATGTCATTAAAACTATTCAACACTTAGAGAATCCAAATTTCAATAACAGTCAGTAATCTCAACTTGTGGTCAAGACAATCTCCTTTTAACAATATAATACATATAAAATAAAGAGTGTGCTAATATATCTAAACAAGCTTATTTTATTTTATGATAAATGCTACAAGAAAATGCATTTGAAATCTTTACCCCATCCTGGTTTCGAGCTATGGCTCTCTTCAGTGACACCAGATTCAAAATATCAACTCAAGCTAAGCATTTATTAATAGTTAACTCTTAAGAAGAAGATATCTGAAAATTTCAGACATCTACATATCTTTAAATTCAGCTCTCCAACTGAAATAATCATATGGGCCTGAATTTAATTCAGATATTAATATGCTTAGCAATTTAATTTAACCAATGTCCCAACAGCCAAATAATAATAGTAATAAAATTAAGTCATATATCACATGATTTATATAGCTTGCATTTACAAATATATAAAACAAAGAGCAACCTAATAGCTCTAAACAAGCATATTATTTTTTTATGATAAATACTATAAGAGAATGCATTCGAAATCTTTAGCAACAGCTCAAAATCAGTCTGAGGATGGGTACAATCCTAGATAGAGATTTTGAATATGTTCTCTTTCGCATTTATCATTTAAAAAATAAGCTAGTTTAGAGCTATTAGCATGCTCTTTATTTTACATATTTGTAAATGCAAACTATATAAGTCATATGATATATGACTTGATTTTATTTCTATTATTAGTTGGCTGTTGGGGCTTTAGCTAAATTAAATTGCTAAGCCTATTAATATATGGAATATCTGAATTAAGTTCAGGCTCATATGATTATTTCAGTTGGAGAGCTTAATTTAAAGATATATAGATGTCTGAAAATTTCAGATGTTTTTCTTAAGAGTTAACTATTAGATAAATGCTTAGCTTGAGTTGGTATTTTGAATCTGGTGTCCTAACTCCTCACTGAAGGGAGCCATAGCTTGAAATTAGTCTGGGAATGAGGACAATCCTAGATAAAGATTTTGAATGTGTTCTCTTGTAACATTTATCATAAAAAAAAGCTTGTTTAGAGCCATTAGCATGCGCTCTTTATTTTACTTTATGTATTTGCAATGAAAGCTATATAAGTCATGTGATATAACTTGATTATATATATATATAGTGAAGATATAAGAAAGATGTAAAAATAATGTTTGATTGCATAACCTGAGAATGAAAATGGTGTTATATTGTACAGTTAGTGCAACAATCTGACGGTAGTTATGACTGAGGGTTTGAATCAGGATGAATCTTTAAATTTTATCCAAATAGCTGACAATTTTAAGCAAATTTAGGTTTATTTGATTCATAAAAAAACTTAGTCAGTCATCCTTAAATAAATAGATATCTAGTTATTTTTAGCTAGAAAGAAAATTAAAAAAATACAAATGTAAAAAACCCTCTAATTGAAATTATGTGAAACCCTTGCACAAATGTAATGGGTTATATAAAACTATTTTATATTTTATCTATTTCTAATAATAAAAATCAGAATTATTTAATGTATGAGTATGAAAACAGACACTAGAACAAATAAATAAGTAAAAATAAAATTACTTTCTGTAAGTGATTTAGAATTTTACCTACAACAATATCACATGACTTCCTAAAATGTTTACTCTTATGTCTTCACATTAATGTAGACATGTGATGTGATGTACTTGGCTTCTCCTTAAACAAAGTCAAGAATATCTCAGCAATTATGCCCAGATAAACCTGTTAGCCACTTTATTTCCCATTCCCTACTCAAAGTCTTCCCATATTCTGCCCCATCCCATTTCCACAATATAATTTTTGTCAACTCTATGGCCTTTGTATCTAAATCCCCCTTATCTTTTCACAAACCCAGCATAAAAACTAATAACTCACTTTCTGTATAGTCACTTTGTTCATGTCTATTCTCCCATAACTTCATTATCTGTACCCTTTCTGCTTTTAAGCATTTACATGCAATCAACAGATGCCTAATATTTTCTATACCCTCCTTACACAATTTGCACACTAAATCACCCATAGTTTTCCATTTACATGTATATTCTCTTGTTGCTAAAGATTCCGTTCGAGACTTAAACAGTAAACTACTTTCCTTACTATTATCATAAATTGACTCGCATCCAATATTCCGTTTACTTCTATATATATTTAAACTTTTCTTACCCTCCATACTAGTTCTCCATCTCTCCAAATCCCTATTTTTTATTAATGCTTCTATTCTTTTATCCCATTCCTTACCACTATAACACTCAACAATCCTCCTAACACAATCATCCCACCTTTTATATAAGTATACTGATATAAATTCTTTATCCAAATCTTTTGCATACCGCATTACCTTTCTCACCCATCTTGTTACCTTTACTCATAACCCAATTAAACACTATTTTGGCTATTCTTTTACTATCCATAAACTGCAGCCTACCAAACATTTTCATTTTACTTTTTGCATCTCTCATATAAAAACTTGACTATCCCATTTCTCCTTGAATTGCCTCCTTTGCTGTCCACATCTCTGCATCTAATGCATGTCTTCCTACTTCCCTTTGTACTTTCTCTAAATAATCTAAAACCTTTTTACTAACACATAATGCATCATTACCATATGTTAACCCTGCTACTGCAACTCCCTTCCATACAATTCTAGCCACATCATATTTATTATATGAAAATACTATTAGTTTCTTTACCAAACCCTTTCTTTTCTTTGCTTCATTTACAAATTTTTTCTCCCATTTTCCTGATTACATAAGCTAATTCCCAAATACCTATATCTATCCACCACACTTAACTTTATATCCCCTGATAAAAATTCTACATCTTCTCTTTCCCCAGTATTAACCATCATTATATTTGATTTTTCTTCACTAAATTTAAACCCCATCTCTTTACCCACCCTTGCCTGTCCTCAACATAATTTCCATATTTTCTCTTGTTTCTGCACACAAAAAGATATCATCCTAAAAAAAAAGACCCGACAAAGTATATATTCCCTTGCCATCTATTAATGGTATCTCTACCTCTCTCCTAGTCTTTCTATTGCTTTCTCCATTTCACTCAAAAACAACAAAAACAAAATAGGTGACATAGTGCATCCTTGCCTTAATCCCACCCCATTTTTAACTTTAACTGATTCTATATCCTCTAATTGGTAAGTATAATAATTATTTTCATATAATTTCTTAATAATATTTACTAAAGCTTCACCCATTCCCAAATTGGCTAACCTTACCCATAATCTTTTTCTATTTACTCTACCATATGCTTTCTCTATATCTATAAAACTCATATATAACGATCTACCTGAATTCCTATTCATCTCCATAAGTTGTGTAACTACAAACAAACTATCTCCTATATGCCTATCTGACCTAAAACCTCCTTGCATTTTCCCCACTACATTATTCTCTTCCATCCATTTTACAACTCTTCCAGCTACCATATATGAGAAAACTTTATATAAAACTGATGTTACCGCTATCAGTCTATAATTATTTAACTTTTTATGATCCTTACCCTTTCCTTTAAATAATAATCTTATTCTTGTATTACTCCAACTACCTGGAAAAACTCTCTTCTGTGCCATCTTATTAAAACATGATAATAACTTTGCTTTTGCTCTATGCCCTAAATTCATATCATCTCTGCTGCCCATCCATCTAAACCTCTCGCCTTTCCATTTTTCAATTTCTTCCCTGCCTCATTCAGTTCATTTTTTGTGAACCTAATATTCCCATTACTACCTGCTTTCATGTTTTATATCACTAATTGTAGAACTATGCCATCTGGTGTTCATTGAAAAAAATTATTTTTGAAAGCAGATGAACAAGGAAATGGAAAAAAGTCATAGTATTTATTGTACATTCTTATTAATCTTCCTGTTCATGGGTAGAAGAGTGAATACAGTTATCACAGAGAGCTCTAAAATATATAGAAACTGATATGGTGTCACATCTATATATACAAGTGAATTGAGTTCGTCTGAAAACCTTAGGCTTTTTTTTTAATTTGAGATCATAGCTAGAATAATATAAAAAAATAAGGGGAAGTTTCTAGATTCATAAAAGCACTTGTTCTAAATTTTATTTCTTAGTTTTTACTGATAAAGCAAAAGCTGAAACATGTTCTCTGGATTGGGATATAACAATATTTTATCTAAGTTTACAATATATGATTCTAGGGCAGGTTGGAAATGCTAATGACTACTTTGTGCCATTTCAAATAATGTTTTTCTGTTATCAGATTGTAATCAATTGTTACTATCAACATCCTATATGGCTACTGCATTGATGATATTAGCAAGAAGACAATAAAAAATAAAGCAAAGGAATATGACAGATGTATACATTTATTTCTTATTAAAGTTTATTGCAAGAGTTAATATAAATATCAGCTAATTTTAGTAAGAGATGAATAATTAAAAGATAAAATCTGATCATACCCAATCTAATTATGATAAGTTGATTCATTAGTTGCAAACATGACGTCTTCCTATTTAATCAGAATCATAACTTTAGAGTCTTTTCTCTAATTTTCAAAATAAAGTAAATTTCAGTGTAAAGCAGATCACAAAATTGGTTCATATTAAAATAATGGCATATATGATGTGAGCTTATTAAAATTTGGGATGCCCTCTAAGATTAAGATTCTACTGATGATAATAAAGTGTTATTACTTAGTCACAGTATTCTATTACCTAATTAACTCAACTCTATGTTTGAAAAAGAATTTAAGATACAGACAAATGTCAATGAAGCTTGAACACAATTAATCTAGATGTACATCTAAATATGAATGTCATCTTACAACTATGTAAACTCTGTTAAAGCATGATATTGTAACCAGAGCTATGATTTTGCTATATGATGAAGTAGAAAGAATACATTTAATGGTATTTATTTTAAATATCATGAAATTGTTCCCATCGGCATGTCACTTTGAATTGATGCATTTAAATAGCTTCCAAATATAAATCACTGTCATCAGACAATTGTGAATCTACTTTTAAAATTTTCAGTGGTTTAAATTCGGTGCTTAAACTTAAAAATGTGTACTTATTTAAAAATTGCATTATTAGTTAAATCTAATCTGTCTGAACTATATTTTATCTTTACGACTATTTTTCTATTGCATATTAATAGCAAATCCCACAACATTATTTTTACTATTATTCAGTTCTTTACAATTGTGGAGAATGTGAGAATTATGCAGATATACATGATAATTATAACAATATAAATTTGTTTAAATGTTCATGTACATATTATAATAAAATATAGTATTAGAAAATATTTAAATGGAACTTTGTAACATATGATCTATAATCATAAAAAATGATTAGTTTCATGCAGTGATGTGAAAAGATGAATGAAATGTTCATATGATGGTTATTGAACATTTGATTTGAAACAAATTCTGGATGGAAACACATTTACTTTTACATTAAAAATGACTCCAGAGATATGTATTGCCTGCATGAGTACGATTTGGACAGTGCCCTTTACAGATAAAGATCAATAGCCAAAAATTAGTCTGACAATTTAGATATGGCACTAACATTTATTGCCCAATGATTAGTCAAACTTAAAATAGATATATCAATAGTAGAATAGTGAATTTCCGCATCTCGTATAAAATAAGCTGGTAAAATCACAACTAGAACATCATCATCACAAATCTTCAGGAAAATATGTGATTCTTTGTTCATACATTTTTAACTATTTAAAAATATTTTTTATTAAAACAAAGAAATTACAAATAATTCAGAAGTACCAACGCTAGGATATATTAAAAAATAGATTTTATAATGTGTGAACTTTTTAATTTTACATCAATTTTTGAATATCAGGCTATTTTCCTAACTTCTTTAGTTTTGTCTCATTTGAAATACTTCAGCAACTGTACATTATTTGGACTCATCTGTAAATTTTTGTTAAATTTGATAGGATTAGAGAGAAATTGAAATTTTATTTTTATTAAAATAATTTTAATTTTTAAAAAAAGCTTCCTGACATATATATATACCTTTTTTCTATGCGACATATATACATACCTGGTAATATGTCATTGACAAATTTTACAGAAAAGTCTTTGTATCTTGTGAGATCAAACTCAACTTCAGCTGGAGTTGGATTCTAAATTTATAAATGTAATATATATATATAAATTATAAATGCATCCTTTGACCAAAGTATTTTGATATGTAAATTCTGTTGACAAATGTTCTTTCAAATTTGCCTATGTGCAAGAGCAGACAAAAGGCCATGCACAAGAAGAAAAATTAGTAGGTGGATCATTATTGTAGTTATGCAAGCGATATTTAAAATTTTTTATATATAATGTTAGCATTGAAAATCTACACTCTTTTGATATTTAAACACAGCTACCCAGGAAAAATTAATTATGATGTTTTATTCAAATAGAGGCAAGCAAATTTAGATAATGTATGTAGCCACAATAATGATTAGAGTCTTCTACCTATTGACTTTTTTTAGACTGAAGGGTCACTTGCCAGTTCTTACACATAGAAATATCTAGAACATTTGACATATATATATGATCACTAGATGGAGCTTTACCAATAGCTCACTATCAAGCTTTGTTTACATAAACGCTGAGCTTGATAGTGAGCTATTGGTAAAGCTCCATCTAGTGATCATAAAATGCAAGCTAAGAGCAAGTTTCGAAATTTATAACTTGTTTTGTTTATCATATATATATATATTACAAATAAAATGTTCGTTGATTAAAAACTATTGTAATAACAATAAAAATAATAAATATAACGGTAATAAACTATTGCAAACAGATTATTTATAATAGTTTATTACTGTTATATTTATTATTTTTACTGTTACTATAAATAAATATAATGTCATATGAAATTTACCAAGTGTATTTTAAATAATAATTGAACTGCCCTCTAGCTGGCCTGTTCAATAACTTTTTACAGTTAGAAAATAGACCATTTTTTACTGTATTTTAGATTTTTTTATTTAGAGTCGTGTAGAATAATAACACTAAGAAAGCAAACTTAAATCAGCCTATAATGTAAATTGATTTTTAAAGAACTGTCATTAAGTTTATAGAGCAGAGATATCTCAATCATTTCTAAAACTCTATAATAAATAAGCACATGCCATATACATAATGATAAATAATATTTTAACATTGAATAAGTATAATGTCATTCAAAACTTACCAAGTGTATTTTAAATAATAATTGAATTGCTTTCTAACTACCATATTCAATAACTTTTTACAGTAAGGAAATGGACCACTTCTTACCTTATTTTAGATCATTTTATTTAAAATTGTCCAGAAAAATAACAACCATAGAGTAAACATAAACCAGTTATTTAATAACAGTTATTTAAAAATCAGTTTATATTAATTATTGATTAAGTGAAACACACAGGCTTATTATATACCTGTGTCTATATATGTAATATATAGGGTATATGAGCACAAACTTTCACATGCCCCACCACTCCCCACACTATCTCATAACACTGATATACTTGAACACATATGTTGAAAAGATAAATAATCACCAATATACGTATTTCATGCTAAACCAGCAATCATCAGTTGGTCCAGATTACCATCTCTACACATATATGCTATAAGTGCTCAGGATATATATTAAGATAGCCAATCCTCACGCTTTAATGGACAGGCTTCAATCTATTCCACACTCCAACTCTTCAACCATCCATCCAATTAAAAATCAGATGATGAAGCGCTCAAAGGCCACCCTGAGGCCGAGATTCTTGTCACACCCATGCTGACCTAAGGTCAATCTGACCCCTCATGTACAGGACACAATCCATCTAATACATGTACAAGGGATGGGCAGACATCTCTACTATGTAATAAATGAAACACACAGGCTTATTATATACCTGTGTCTATATATGTAATATATAGGATATATGAGCACAAACTTTCACACGCCCCAAGTGTATCAGTGTTATGAGATAGTGTGGGGAGTGGTGGGGCATGTGAAAGTTTGTGCTCATATACCTTATATATTAATTATTGAAATAAAATTCTTGCTATAACTTCACCTTCGAACAGTAAGTTACAACTTGCTTGTTTGCATAACGCATAAGTTGTAACTTACATTAATTATATATAAGCTGGTTCTGTTTTAAGTTTGTTCACTGGCTTTAAATATATTGGGTAAATTTCATACGACATTATATTTATTCAATATTAAAATATTATTTATCATTATACATATATTGTAACCATTATCATAGTGATGCCAAAGTTACATTGTGATTATATTTTGGAAAATAAAATGTGTGTGCTTACTTGTGCAAGTATATATATATATACAAGCTGGAAATAAATGAGGAATGAAATATCCATATGCAGAAAATAATTATGCAATTAAAATTTTTATCTATTTAGTAAATAAGTACTAATATATTCATTTAAGTAATTTTCCCTTTGTTAGAAAACAGATTACTTTATAAATTTGTTGAGGAGACAATCCCAAAAATTTTAAAATAAATCAAAAAGATTTCACATGTAAATGAAGTCAATAATATGTAAAAGAGATAAGTGGCCCTTTCTCTCACTTGCTCTTCTTTGAAGATATAGAAGAGGAAAAGAATGAACTATCAAGTTACAAAAATTGTACAAGGGGTGTCAATTTTTTTAGAGCAGTAGACCAAAGCAAATAGGACATCAGCTCTTATCCTTGGTGCGTTGTCCAGTATTTAGGAAGAAATGAAACAGAATCTTGCAGATAAATTGCCAAGTAAGTTTTTTTTGTTTCAAGCAAAATAAAATACTAACACTATGTGTATCTATATGCAATGTTTGTATGATAATAATTAAAAGAGAAAAGATATTCAGAGAAGGAAGAAAGATTTTCAAGACAAAACGATAAGATAGTTTAAAAGGGAGCTTTAATGTTTCATATTGTTTTTGAATATTCTAAGATGAACAAATAGAAAACATATTGAACTATAAAAGAATATAGAATGAAAACTGAAATTTGAGACTGTCAAATATGACATTATATTTTGTTCATGAATGAATGATAATAATAAAAATTTTAAATTTGAATTATTCATGGAACAAACTATGTTATAATTCACTGAGAATAATATGAACGAAACTATTTCAATGAAAGTTGTATTGAAATAAATAAAATTTTCTTTTTCATATATAGATGTGAAAAGTTATAACAAAATTTCATATATAGATGTGAAAAGTTATAACAAAAAGTTAGAGATATAAAAGATCTGATATTCAACTTGAAAAGTATTCAAGAAGGAATTTACAAATAATACTCTATTGTTTTTTTTATTTTTATTAATTTGTCTGATTGTTATATTATGCATATACTAAAGCAACAATAGTTTATAGTACTTTTCCATTTTCTAAAAATACATGAGTCAATTATATCTAATTAGTGTACTGACACAATAACTTCTGTTTTATATAACACATGCTAATAATTGTATGGTGTTAATGCCACACCCATAACTCACAGGAAAAAATTCCTCTTCATAAACTCCAAGAACATGCTTCCCATTGTATGATGTTTGGAATGTGCAGTTATAGAAGAAGATGGCTTGTTTTTTAAATAAATCTTGTGATAAGATTTGTAAAGATCCCTACTGTCATTTTTGAGGCACATTTATAGCCTTAATATATATTACTTAACAGGTTACTGTAAAACGATCATTTTCTTCTCATGGTTGCTTGTCTGCAGCACCAGTTAGTTGTTCTGCGTATAGTTATCATTACATAAACTGGCTCCAGCAATGTGTAGAGCCCAAAGACCCTATTCTGATAAAGAAGACTGGAAGACAAATGTATGTGGTATATATTGTACTGGTATGAAGTGCGGTCAATGGGGTGGGTTGCCTTTGAGGTAGAGATTCTATCTGAATTAAGTTAATAGATTCGCTAAACATAAAAATGACCTAAGTAAAATAAGAGACTTTATGAATCTTATTCTATTTTTACACTTGTACCAATACATAATTAGAAACAAGTTACTTAATGCTGTGTGCTAACTCTCAAATATAAAAGAAATGCTAGACAATGAATTTGTATATTAAGTGACATATTATTTGCAATACATTTTGTTTAGTGGGATACTTAATCTCTGACTCAATTATATATAACAGCAATATGGCTATGATATATTTACAGTTGATAGATGAATTATGAATATGTATATATAAAGAGATAACATAATAACGAAATAATTTCCTAATATTGATGAGTGTTGGGACTTATGGTGATGTGAAAAAATAAACATATATTTTCAATTAAGAGAAGATATATATGCGAATGTGTGTAATGACACTTTACAGAATGCCACTGGATGTTCAACTTGCTATAACTCAATTAGTTTAATAAGTCTAAGAAAACTTAAATAAGTTGTTAATACTTATATAAATTGATGGCAATAAAATTTAAAATAATGATGAATACTTTCTCTTAATTATATCTGTTCAAATATAGTTAGTCTAAAATAAAAGAACTAATAAACAATTATACTAAATGTGAATCACTTTCTAAATGTGATTAAAACGTTCGTGTTCGGCATAAATTGCTTAATAAGTGATCATTTATTATGTACTCCTACACTGAATCAAGTGTTTTGCATCAATAGGACATAAGTATGAAATATTGTTATGAGATTCCTTGTTGCTAAATAATGTAGATCCTGTTATATATCTCGAAGAATTGGTCTCCAGTAATACACAATCATTATATGCCGGGTTGAATGTGGTTGAGTTATAATTTGAGTATATATGTATATCCATGTGATATTGCTTATTTTGATTTCTTTATAGCGATACATTTTATTCCTACATCATATGATACCCCATTATGCTAAAGTAATACACTTAAGTTGGGGAGCTATTTGTAAGATCCAGTGGTTTACTATGAAGTAATTTGGAATGATGTATCATTATTATAACAGTATCATATAAAATTAGTGTCAGCTTTTCTCTATGAATAATTCCATGGTAATACATACATATTAGCGCAGCTGTCAAACTTTCTTATTAACGTTAGAAATCAACATTTGACATAAAATGTTTTGCTTATGTTTACTGAAAGTCAAATATATTTTCCGTGAATATTACAATGAATTAACAAATCTTGTTTAGAACAGATTTTAAATAATCAGCGTTGTCAGACCATTACTTTTGTTTGTTTGGAGATTCAATGATGAAGTTCTTAAGCTTCCATGAAGTAAAGTTTGTTCATATGGAATTTAACAAATATACACATTGTTGTTTCCGATAACACAGTGAAGATTACTAAGTGTATAATGAACGTGTGTACATTTAAAGGTAGAAATCAAAAACTATATTCTTTTAATTTATTTTAATACTCACCCGCAACCATTTTATATCTCTCTTCTGTCATATTTTAATAATAATAATACCAGATCATCTGTTGCTACAGCTATGCATGGCCTCACGATTTTCCTTACAAGATTCTTATCAAGCAATTTGTTATTGTTTTGAATATTATTTTAAAACTCTGATCATTTTACTCATTTTGAATTTATAAAATTGCCATTTCTCCTTTATTCACAGTAAACATGTCTGAATGTGTATGTGACCATGCATATATGGGTTGATGGTAGTTATCAACTACTAAATAAAGTAATGAGTTATTTTAGGTGAATAAGAAAATATTTTTAAAATTTATACTTTGATCTGAAGAGATCACAGACACCTTATAGATACAATATGTATGTACAAAATAAAAGAAATTTTTTTGGTCGAAAATTAGAAATTATATTAAAGTCAAATGATGCAAGATCTGGATAATGTAGAACTGTGATAGAAAATGATGTGCTATTAATTCATAAAATAAGAGAAAAAAGAATAACGAATTGAAAATTATTAGATATCTATATAATGATGCTAATGTTAACACATCTGAAGAAGAAAAATAGTGAACAACAAATAATTATGGATTCACCTAGTATTAAAGAAGTACAACCAATGGAGGTTGAGTCAGTGATTCAAGAGGAAAAGTCAACTGTGCAAATACAAGAAGAGCAAAAGCCAGGCTGCAGTCACATTGGAAATGATGCTAGCAGTAATTAAAAAAGACCACGAATAAATGATGGAGATTATGCATGTGTTCATGAAAAGAATGGATGACAAACATGAAAAAATTAAAGTTACAGATGATATCTATCCTCCTGAAGTTACACAAAATAATGCACCCCAGAAGATGAACCTTAAGAATTCATCATCAATGTAATAGATGTTGAAAATGTCAAAGAAGAAAAAACAACTTTAATAGAAACCTTACATATAAAATCAAGTGTGATAATGAAAGACATCACTGAAGTATCCAGTTTAAATATGGATCCCTTTTGTAAAGATATTAATGAAGTGAAAGTCTTAAGCCAGGCATCCACAAAAATATTTATAAATGTAAAAACATGCTAGAGTTCACTCTTTG
This sequence comes from Epiperipatus broadwayi, assembly GCA_028023455.1. Taxonomy (NCBI): domain Eukaryota; kingdom Metazoa; phylum Onychophora; class Udeonychophora; order Euonychophora; family Peripatidae; genus Epiperipatus; species Epiperipatus broadwayi. Next base: position 2,311,312 of record JAQFVV010012558.1, on the reverse strand, counting down.
AAAAATGTTTTGAGATTTTTATCTCTAGAAAAGAAAATGAAATTGCTTTCCTGAATATTGGTAAGGAAGAACATTTGAAGAAAGTTAAAAATAAAATTGTTCAATATTGTAAAGCCTATAAAAGAAAAAGGCTAAACAATAAGAGACAATCAAAATGAGTAAAATGTTCTTAAACTAGTCGTAGTTTAAACCAATGAATTGCTGCAATAAGATTGCTAAATTCTGCAGTTGGTTGACAAAAGGAAACTAAAACTTGAAAGAAGAGCAAGATGAAAATAAAACTTCCAATCCAGGTTGAAGAAATTAATGTATGGATTAAGTCATCATGAAGGATATCTTTACCAATAAACAAATATATGGAGAGAGGTAAAACTTAAGTTTACAAAAATAAAGGATGGCTTATTCCCTATCAACCCTGGATCTGTTTGAAAAGAATAATGATCATGAATAAAGGAAAGTAATGTCAAACCTGAATATGTCAATCCCCAAAATGATTTCAATCCAGGAAATGACACTTAAAGAATATTATTTAATTAATATTGGATATTACTAGCTTGTAAAAAAAGCAAGATAGACAAATGGATACTAATTAATAATATACAATTACCAGCTTGTGGTAGAAAGCATGAATGCCTTTGATTTTAAATCATTATTTGACAAAATTGTCAAAAAAATAATTGCACTCAAATTAATTGAGCATTGTTATTAAGAAGAGAAATGGAATGTTTCATAGCCCCATTGTTTTCTTTTATTGGAGGGAATATGTAATTATTGTCATAGTGATGCCACAGATACATTGTGATTATATTTTGGAAAATAACATGTGTGCTTACTTCTGCATATATATATAAAATGTAAATAATTAACGGTAAAAGAAATATATTTTAAATTCTTTAGTAGCGCTTTCAATTACGTAGTAATCCTCGTCAGCTTTAACTGAATTTCAATTTTTATTTTATTTTAATGTTATATAAATTTCCATAACCTGTGTATGGCCATATTTGCAACTTACCTATTAATAACATTATCTTTATATTTATCTATTAAAATTTGTCTCTTTAATTTTCCTCTTTTTATAATTCCTTTCTTCCATTAATATTTTCATTCCATTAATATTAAATGTAAACCTATAATTACAAGTTTTTTCATGGTCAAAGAATACTGAAGCTGTATTAAATTGACTACTTACATTATTTTTAATCCGATTATATAATAATTGATGCTCCTTCAATCTCAGGGATCCTACTGCAACTCTTGTGACATGTACTAACATATGACATTGTTTGCTAAGACACTGAATAGATAATAGATAAGTGAATAATATCCTGGCCGACTATAGGAGGTAACCACTTAACTTGAAGTAACCACATCCTATTACAAGATAACAATATTTATCATAATTAAAAAAAATATTTATTTAAATATTTAATTGTAAAATTTAAAATATTCACAATTTAGATTACTTATGGCCTTTTACCCAGGATATCACTTGAGATGGGAGAAAGACAAGAGTGCTTTTTATGACCTTCCCCCCTCTCATAAATAACCTCCATAAATAATTAAGTGTAAGCTGGACCTTGACATTTAAATGATTTGTGAAGGAAGATTAAGGAGGCGTGTTTCATCATCTCAGATGAGCACGCAATGAACAAATGGGAGTCGTTTTACGCCTTGTCAAATAAATGGTGAGTAGAGGCACTCTGATTCTAATTTGCATATTCATCTAGTTTTGGCCGAATATTTGCATATCAGTATATCATTGAAAAACGATAAGAGAGTTTGTACTTCTTGATAATGAAGGGTAAGCCTTCGAAAACGTTTGGAGATTTAATAAGTTGTTGTTATCATTTATAGAATTGTTCAAGATAATTGTCCAATATATATCATATTCAAATTATATAATGTGTGCCTACTTAATACTAACACATATTAAAGTTTTACATAATATAATAGTGTGCAATCTAAAATAGCATGGATAATCTTCATTTCAAAGAACGCAATCTTCTGTCTTAGAAGATAACATAGTTTAAATACTTCTTATACTAAATATTATTTTTGGGTATCTGCAAATATGATATTACCTGTCATAATGATTTCACCGAAAAAATCAAAATTAAATGCATGGTTTTATTTTTTATTTCTATGGAAATAAATGACACTGTATGACTTTAATTAAATAAAAATAATTAATGTTGTGATTAATAAACAATATTGAGAATCCAAGACAATAGCATATAAAAAAAATAAACAGAAACTGAATATAATTTAAATAAAGAATCAATAGGTTTAATTACCATTCTATTAATATAATACAGAATTACATAACGTAAAAACAATTGCCAAGATAGCACTGTTACAAAATAATAATAGTCATTGGACTGACAGTATCTACAACTTTTTTTTGTTTAACACATGATCTGCTAAAGCTTCTATTAAAATAATAAAGTTACATGATTACCTTATTGAATAAATTATGAGAATGAAGAATTAACACTGGCTAATTCTTACATATTTTCATTAAAATAAGTCATCTCTCATAGAATAATAAGTATCATAAAATTTATATGCTTTAAGTAGAGTTACTTATTAAATGAATAGCATATAACTGCCCTAGATTTATCCATTTTAAAATAGCATATTACAACAATAAGTAACCAGGATTAATAAACTGATCTACTAATATTTGACATTATCAGTTCATTACATCTAGCAAAACCTGATGTATTTTTAAAAAACTACATTTCATATAACCTCTTTATTGTTTAGAAATTCAAGCTAGCAAAATAACTGAGTGAATGTATGAAATAAATAACTAAATAAATAAATAAATGTATAGGCCACTCATCAGAAGTCATTTGCAAGTGTAAATTATAAAATCATTGTCCACATAATATAAGCTACATCAAATGTTGAAAATAAGTGTTACACATCCTTTAAAGACATTCTGGATAATTACAGTAACTACATAGCATATATGGATTGCACTTATTCGCCACATGCTTACAAATTAAACATCTAAAATTACTAGCTATTGTTGGTTGTTTTGTGGATAATTATTGAATCATAACAACACAAAAGCAGACATGATACACTTTTAAGCACTAAAATAACCGAGTGCATTCTGAAGAAACTAAATCCTCCAAACTAACTTATCTTGGCATTACCTATTAAAACGCAAATAACCTCACCTACTATGGTGGAAAATTAGCTTTAAACACATCATCATGAGTGATAGGCCAACAAAGATTCTGCAGATCAACTAACATGAATAAATAAATAAATTCTAAGTATGGTGGCTTCCAAAACAACTACATCTGAGGCAAAAGAGGATGCCTGAACTTTGTCACAGCGCATCAGGAAAATATGGACAGACACACAAAGAAATATATGATCCTCCCCAGAGATCTAAACAACTTCAAAATATGTGATAACAATCACTGGAAATAGGCACTACCAACTCATGGAACAGAATGAAATACAGATGGGGAATTTATCAATTCCATCCAGCACAATAAATCAATATAATAAATAAGGCCTGACATTATAAGACCATCAATGCTATAGCTAACAATACCAAGATAAAAACATCACAATGACTAACTGAAGCCATATTCAAAATTTATTCCTTAGATATACTCTTTAACTAATATTATAATCATTTATTTATATATATATATTTTTTTTAAGATGAGTTTAAATAACTCAAAATAAAACTACTTAATTAATTATAAAAGACATACAATTCACCCATGCAAACACACACATACATGAATAAATGAAATGGACATTTCAAACTTTAACCTAACTTATTAATTACTTTTTAAATAACTAATTGTAACTTATTATAACTAACAAATTAAATATTTAAAGATATTAAATATTAAAATAACCTTAATAAACTTTTTTTCTCAAAATATGATTTATTAACATAATATTAATCTTTGAATTTACATGTTATATGTAGTGATATACAAGATTCAAACTATGATTTACAATGCACAACTTGATTTACCGAGTGAAAAGAAAAACCTTGAATTGTATATGCATATATCTTGCCATTCATAGCTTATCTTATAGTTTACTAAGTAACCCCTGACCCCTTAAAGGCAACTAGATAGATCACAGCTACCAAGAATCACATTATCCCCACCATCCAGAAGATGAGAAAATGAAAACCCGTACTAGTCCCCACAGCACCCATGTCCCAACCCCCCCCCCCTGCTAAGGACTAGGAACCAGGCCTTGGGGTATTTCCAAAGCTCAGACTCTCTCATCCAATGCAAGTTGAATTATAACACACTAAAAATTTAATGCTTATTTGACTATTTTAAACTTACAGAAGCTGATTTTAAATTAATTTTACATTCTTTACTCTTTTCTGTCTTATAAACTTAATTATTAGACTTAAAATATTATTTTCTAGCATACATTTTAATACAATACTATTATTTTAATAATAACTGGAATTATTAAAAGAAATATAAACTATTATGCTTATGATAAATATAAAAAACATGTCTACTTTGCATACAGGCTGTACTAAAGTGTTATATACAACAAAAGTATTGTTTCTTTCATATTTTACTTATCAGTTAACTATTTTCTTTTTTTTTAAAATCAAGTAAATATAGAAACTTGTTATGCTAAGGTAAGCCATAGGAGCAAGTGTGAAAACACTTGGTCACAATATATACCTTTTTAGACAACTTGTGAAATGTTAAATCTTCACACAAATCAAAACAGCCATCTGAATTTATTTGTTATTAACAACTTGGCTCTAAGATAAAAATTGTATCTATCTTTTATTTCTAAGTAAAATACAAATAAAAAATTATTTTGTTTTGTCAGAGCATGTAGCTCAGCTTGACGCAGGCAATTTTAATTGGTGATTGCCTGGTAACACTATTGCTGGATTTTATCTGGCATTGTTTATATATATTATACATAAAAATGTCATATATATATATATATATATATATAGGTAAGATGTTAATAGGTAGTTAGATAGATAGTAGGGATAGACATACAAGCAGACAGACTAGTAGATAGCTTTATATATATATGTTAAAACGAAGATTTGCACGGGTTAAATATATAAAATACATATTTTGCGGGTTCATCCGTGTTAAAAACTTTTAATATTAATATACTGACGTTTCGACTTGGTCACACAAGCCATCCACAGAGTTATAAAAGGTAGAAAGATGGTTGTAGAGGCGCTACAATCACTGATTTGAATAAAATGTTAAAATTCCACCAATAGCAAAAAATGTTAAATTTAGGAATGTTTTTTAAAAAAATCTTTCCAAATAGGAGGAAGTTTACATGTATCATCTCGCTTATTGATACAATCTGGCCTTTTAAGTATCTCAATGGCTTCTCTAATTTTGCATTGGTAGAGATTATCACATCTGGATATGATCCTGGTACTAGAAAAATCAATTTTATGACCTGAATCTATAGTATGGAGTGAGAGTGCTGATGATGATGAGTGTTGTTTAACTGCATTAGCATGCTCATCTCTCCTAACACTGATGTGACGATTACTCATACCTATGTAAGAAGCTTTACAATTTTTACATGAGATTTGATAGACACCATGAGATTCAAGAGGGATTGAATCCTTAGGCTTGGTTATTATATTGCTGATCTTTTGATGAGCAGAAAATGCTGTATCTATATTATAGCGTTTTAATATACGTCAGATACTGTCTGTAGTTCCTTTTACATATGGAACACAAATCCTAATAGCTGATTTATCATCTTTTTGTTTCCTATTTTGTCTATTTTGGGCTTGAAATAAGGCTTTTTTTATAAATTTGTAATTATAACTATTTGCTAATAAAACACTATTAATATGATTTATTTCTTCTTTCAGATGTGTCTCATCTGAAAGGTTAATTGCTCTATTTAAAAGAGTTTTGGCTACAGAAACTATCTGAGTTGGGTGATGATGAGAATGGAAATGCAAATATCTGTCTGTGTGTGTATCCTTTCTGTAAATAGAAAAAGATAAACTATTTGGTGTTCTGGTGACTAGAACATCAAGAAAAGGGAGTTTTCCATCAGACTCTGTCTCCATTGTAAATTTAATATGAGGATGCATATTATTTAAATGTAAGAAAAAATTATCTAATTTATTTTTTCCATGTTGCCATATGACAAAAGTGTCATCTATGTATCTGAGCCAAATGAGAGGTTTTAAAGATGATGATTCTAAAGCACGAGTTTCTATATATTCCATGAATAAATCAGCTATTACTCCTGAGATAGGTGAGCCCATAGGAGTACCAAAAACTTGTCTGTAATGCTGTCCATTGTATACAAAATATGTATTTAAGAGACAATGTTTAATTAAAGCAATAATATGGTCTGGTAAATTGCAACGTTGTGAGATTATATTTAAAGCTTCATCAATGTTAGGAGAGATAAGCATGCTAATGCAGTTAAACAACACTCATCATCATCAGCACTCTCACTCCATACTATAGATTCAGGTCATAAAATTGATTTTTCTAGTACCAGGATCATATCCAGATGTGATAATCTCTACCAATGCAAAATTAGAGAAGCCATTGAGATACTTAAAAGGCCAGATTGTATCAATAAGCGAGATGATACATGTAAACTTCCTCCTATTTGGAAAGATTTTTTTAAAAAACATTCCTAAATTTAACATTTTTTGCTATTGGTGGAATTTTAACATTTTATTCAAATCAGTGATTGTAGCGCCTCTACAACCGTCTTTCTACCTTTTATAACTCTGTGGATGGCTTGTGTGACCAAGTCGAAATGTCAGTATATTAATATTAAAAGTTTTTAACATGGATGAACCCGCAAAATATGTATTTTATATATATATAGATTGATTGATGAATATATATATATAGGCAGGTAGACAGGTAAGTAGAAAAAGATATATAGATAAATAAAAAACTAATTAGATAGACAGATAGATAAAATACTATATATATATGATAAATACCTACAAGTAAATGTATTTAAGATAGTTAAAATAATAACCTTCATGACAGGGCAACATCTTTTCCAGAAGTCTCTCACAATGAAACAGTCAAGAAGATGGACTATTCATCAAGCTATCTAATTGCTCTGTGAGTTCGTTTTTCCAATTTGCTTTACCTCTCCCTATAAATGGCTAGATACTATTTACCAATAAATATTGGATAATTAGTTAGATTAACTATAGGAAGTCTACATGGAAAAAAAGTCCTTAAGCCCATCTAAAAAATGTTCATTTACTCAGACTAGATTTGAATTCAAGATGTATTCATTATGGTAAGTATACTATCACTGCACAATGCTTTGTGTGTATATATATATTTCATTACCTCAGCCAATGCTTAAAATTAACCAATAGAATATCAGCATTGCTGATCATTTTATTGGTTAATTTTAAGCATTAACTGGAGTGATGTGCTTCACATAAATTCATGGAAAACTCCAAAATCAGGAAAATAATAATTAACATATATTATTTACAACTTTCTTAAACACTTTATCAATACTATTTATTTATATCAAAACTAACAGTTTTGACTGTCCTGCAGTCATGATCAGAGCTACAGTATTCAAATATATAATTATATAATTAATACACTTATACACATATTCATATACATAATTAAATACACAATATAAACAAAAATAAATATACATTTTAATCTGACCATTATATAATCATTTCCAATTTTATTACTTTACTTTTAAATAATTCTATCAATATATATTTTATATCACTTTATTTATTTATTTTTTTTAAAAATTATTATTTATTATAATTATAAACTTTAACATTTATTCTACTATTTAATACATATTATTGCCATTTTACTTACATTATAAATCAACTTCTAACCTTTTCTTATTTTTATTAAATATTTTATAATTATCTATTAACTTTTCCCACATTACAAATTACTTTTTTACATTACAAAAATTACTTACCCCTTTACAATCTTATTTCTAAAAACCCAACTGACAAAATGTTCAAAATTTGTACACTTGTTTAACACCTCCCTCTATCATCATTTTCTTCAACTTTATTATTTTAATCTTTTTCAAAATCAAACTATTATTATTAATAATTGCCTATAAAGTTATTGTCTTTACCCCAAAATCCCTATTAAGATTTTGCTGATATAAATAAATAGTATTGATAAAGTGTTTAAGAAAGTTGTAAATGGTATGATATGTTAAAGTAAAAATCAATACATAGGAAAAGGAAGAAAAAGAAGAAAATTATATTACTAAAATAATAATTGCTATGTTATTTATTAATCACTTTTTAAAATTAAAAATAAAACAATGAAGTGACTTACCGGGTTGTTTAACTTAAATGCTATCTTTGATCTTGTGCCACAGTAAATGCCACCAAATTTAAAAAATCTCTACAAAATAATATCAGAAAATGAAAAATTAGTGTAAACAATAGTTATATAATTTTAGGGAAGTAATTCACATTATTTATTCTGAGCTATCAACTGTAGGTGTGAATTATTGACAGACTCTTAATAATAGTACCATTCCAGGTACGGAGTAACCATGGCTCTGCAGAAAATAGAATGAAATTACTGCTCTTAAAAGTATATATAAATATAAGCAAAAAAATAATGATGTTTTAGTAATAGTAATGATAAAATTCTTATATAAACGTATTAAGACATCACATGACTTTAATAATCTTTAGCAATTCTTCTATTCTCACTACCTTTATACCAAAAAGCATCTATTGATTCCTAAAAGTAGTGTGATTATATAGCGATTTTTTTTTTATCATTCACATATTTCTAAATAATCAATGAAAATTGTTTCATTTACCATTACCAATGTGAAGATAGTCACAGATTCAACTGGTAAAGTAATTCCCAGATTGCTTCAGGATTATACATTCAAATTCCAGACAGACAATTTTTTCATAACAAAATCAAGCAGCAAATTGATTATCCTTAAACAACAACTTTATAATTTACATTTGAACACATACCACCTTCTTTAAAAAGATTGATTATCATGTCATTATATTGATTTTGATCAATGAAATGTAGTGCTAAGATGTGGAAAAGACTAAAGAAAGTTGAGAAAAGGATACAAATATTATAAAGTAATTATACTCATAGAACTTAGAATATCAAACTACAACAACATGTAAATAAAATAAGAAAGTGTAATTAAGTACTCATCGATTGCAAGCACATTTAAAAAAATAGTACATCAGAAAACTTGGTTATGCTTGAATACTGTCAAATTCTAATTTGCCCCATTAGGTTTAAATTAAAATCCCCCCCCCCTTTTTTTTTAAAAAAAAACAAAAAACTTAAAGTTGAAGAATATATGGAGAAAAATAATGGGGGAAAAGATGAAAAGTAAAGATAAAGGGTTCTGAGCTGATAAACATTGCAAAGAAGTAAAACAAAATCATACTATTAGTTAATCAAAAGCTTATGCAATCTTCAAGCACTGGAGTGAGAAATAAAGTTTCAGGTCAAGTCAGAGTTTAACAATGTAAACAGATAAAGTCAATTTGAATAAAACTGTTAAATGACCAATCTACCAGTAGAGGGTGTTAACATCTCATGACCTTCCGAGCAATTAACAATAACAAAGGCAAAACTCTCCATACAGTAGTTCACAACAATTATGTGCTAGTATAGAGATGGTGATCATGTGAGCAATTAACAATGTTATATATAATGACACTGTGGTTTAATGCAGTGGTAGAGTTACAGATTTGAGAATAAAAGCTCTATTTAGTAGTTGTTGTTTAGGAAATAATATAATGATTGAGCACCAGAAATGACAGGTTGAGCCAAATTGAAGAGGCTTTATCACTGCACGGAAATTAAAATCTTTGCAAGTGAGTGATAAGAAGAGATGGTAAAAAATCTACAACGTAAAATACTTAAGACACAAAACAAATTAAACCACTAAATTTTGAAAATCATTGTATCAATCATATAGTAAAATGATCATTAAAGATATTTTGATAATTTTTTTATATCCATTGATAGTCTTAGTCAGATTTTTTTCAGTTTCACTTGCAAATCAGACATCTGCCCAACTTGGGAACTACTATTGGTGTCTACATTACCATTAATATAGCTCTTACAGTTGCTATAATCCAGGAGTTCCATCTTAAATATACAAATGGATATACGGCAATACGTCCAAGTGAAGCTACTTGTCAAGCCATATATCTTTGAATAAATGTTTTAACCAGGTAGTATGAAGTTTACCTATTTACAGCAAAAATTACAACTAGATGAATTATGGCATAAAATGTGATGGTGAGTTTGCTATCTTAATCAATGATGGAACAAATGGGCTAATCTTAAAATTTACTTTTAAATTTGACAAAACTGTATTGAAATGGTTGAAGCCAAAAGTCACAGGAACATTTTCAAGGGGCTTGACAGATTTTGTGATAGCAGGGAAAGCATTGAAAATGATCTACAAAGGTAAAAACCCACTATCACATTCATGTCATATGTAATTAAAACATATTAGCACCTTATAATTTTTATGGTAAATAGATAAATTATGTTGTAACACATGCATTGGATTAGAGATGGCAATATGAGCAACTTGGGCAGAGAACTACCATTCACATTATCACTGACACACACTGTATCAATTTTCTCATCCTTATAGGAATTAAATTGGCATAAGAAGCTCACCAGAAATTTTTTTTACTACTTAGACAATGGTAGAGATTCCTTTATGGTGAAAAAATATGTGAAATACATCTTTCAAACCTGGTGCTCTTGCTATCTGCAGTGAAATTTCAGTTAATGTAAATTTACATTACACATTAATATTTTACATTTACCAGAAGAGAGAAGGATTAAAAGTAGTACTAAAAAGATTCAAATAAAGTTTTACGAGATTTTCTTAGAAGAAAATAAAAATTGATAATTTAAAAATGGGAGAAGTTAACAACTACAAATACTTTGGTCAGATTAATGATACAACAGAAAACATATTGGATGAAGTTAATCATAGAATTAAACTGGGTTTAAATGCTTTTGATAGAAATAATTTAAGATAAAGAAATATACTTATGTGTTTGAAAAGAAAAGTTTTTAATAGATATATTTTAGTAGTTCTTACTTATGGATCTGAGTTTTGGACCCTTAAGAAAAGAGCAATACAGAAACTTCAGACTACTTATCAAAATATGGAAGAAAGTATGTTAGAAGTAACAAAATGGGATCAAAAATGAAATATGTGATAAAAAAAGATATTACTGACATCATTGAAGGTTTTGAGACTGATATGGATCTGACTGGACATTTTTCTATAAAAGATCATAATAGAAGAACAGATGAAGTCTTAAACTGGAGTTCAAGAGATTTTTAAAATATCTAGAGAGAGATTGCATAAGAAATGGATGGACAAAAGGAGGAAGTTTTCTGGTGTGATGTGGAAAAGAAACACTGGAGATCAGAGAATCTGAGTTATTCTTGGAGGAACCTTCGTCCAAGATATACTTTTTCTTTTGAACTTTTTTGCACAATAACTTTTTAATTATTTTTTTTAGTCTGACAGTCTTCTTTGGAGCTCATTTCTTAGAACTCAATCATTACTTTTCCTCATAGAAGTAATTATTGAGTTTTAAAGGATATTAGATATTTGAAACTATAAGAAAAGAAAATAAAGCATTGTATAAAAAAGATATTCAAAATAGAATGCATTATATTAATGTTGAATATACTATATTTAAGTTTAATGCATTTGATTGTGTAAATTGATTAATTATCAGAATATAGCTGCAAAAATTGACGAGAATGTAAATCTATAGATGCTTAGATGTCATAGAATATCCACCAAATTTAATTTATAATATAAATAAAATTAATACTTTTAAAAATATATATAAAAAAAATTTGACATGGGCCTGCAAAATTCTCTTTGTGGCCTTGCAATCAGAAAATAAATAATATTTTATATTATTTACTTAATTTTATTTAAATTATATATTATTTAATACTTTATGGTATATATACTTTATGATATATAAGGAATTTTCAATTAAAAATGTTGTATTTGTAATTAATCAAATGAATTTTTAAGCTTTGTACATTCTTCAATGAAATCTATATACGAGAACTATGATTTTACTATAATCACATGAATTATTATTATAGTTTAATAAAATATATACAATGCATAATTCTTTGTATATGTAAACTTTCAAAATGTGAAGAAATTAAATTCTATTATTCACTTCCAAGTCTGATTCTCTCTTACATCAGTTGTGGTGTGAGCAAATCCTCCTGATTTCCTTTTTTGGCACTCTAAAACTCCTGCTATAAATGACATGATTTTATTATTTCCTTCACAGTGTAATAGCTGGTAAAGACTCAATTACTCAAACATTGAGTTATGGTTGTCTAATTTATTAATTTATAATACAAAAATAAGAAAAACTTTGCAACCGTTGAACTTGATCAAAATGAATCAAGCTTCCAAACATCCAACTTTTAGGGTCTTATATTCTACAATGATTAAAAGTTTCCACACTAAACTTCTGGATACTTAATTAAATATTACCATGAGAAATATTATTGGTAGAAACAGTGATTTCTTGTTCTACACATACATCTACCAAATATGTGAGGTTTTATACTTTGTTTCAATGAAAATAATAGAGTAAATTGTGCACTAATAAGCAGCTGAAGAGAAGTTTTTTCTTTCCAGTAAAAGTAACAAATTATAGCTGAGCACTTTCAAGAGTTACAATAGGTCTTATATTCGTAGCTAAGTAGAAGAGAAATTGCTTCACAGAAAAAGCATAAAAAGCTGTTATGCAGAACAGACTTACCAATAATTCAAGATATTGTTTCACCATATGATTTATCTCAGATCAATATTCTGGATGTTAATCCAAGAATCTATAACCAAAGAATTATGATGTACAAAAATGGAATTCTTATGCTGTTCCAAACAATTCATATTTCCAGAACAAAGAATTATGCCAGCTAGATTTAATCTCCCTAGACACAAGTGGAATCTTATCAACAGATTCAATAACTGTGCTCATTTAATTCATAAATGGAATTTATTAGCCATTGATCTACATAATGTGAATAAACAAATTCCATAATTAATACATTGAATTTCATGCTACAGTAGCAGAAATGAACTTAAAGCCACTGATAAATCTGTCTCCTCATTAGAATTTCTGTAGGATCCTTTATGATATTTTGTTAATTGTTAAATTATAAAAAATAGACATGCTAAACAAAATAAATCTAATTTTATAAATCTCAAATTATATGAGTTGAAAAAGTATATATTATTACATTAAGATTTAAAAAGTACTAAATTATACCATATAAATACTATCTTCTTACCACACTGACATCAACCGATGACTGTTCAGCAATACCATTTAGTCGAAGATCTAACATTTTTGATCCTCTAATTGCAATTTCTAATTTAGCATCAAATTTAGCAGATGTGGTAGGAGTATAGCTAATCTAAAAGAGAGATAGAAGATCTATCTTTTCATAACAATAATTTTTTCAAATAATTAATAATAAACATAATAAATGTAATCATATGATTATCTAAGCTATGAATCTTCGATCTGTTACCAAGACAACCTCCATAAGTAAAAGATGGATTCCACTATCTTCTAGCTGTTGTCAAGCCAATTACTATAAATAAAATATAGATTCCACAATCTTCGATCTGTTGTCAAGACAACTTCTATATGTAAAAAAATAGATTCCCCTATTCATTCTGGTTTAAGATCTTAATACAAAACAAAATTTGCTAGAAAAAAAAAAAAGAAATGTGAGGAATTTATAATGACAAATTTAAAAACTAAATTCATGGATCAATTCTCAGATGCAGAAAGTAACCAAATATGATCAGTTTGATCAAATGAATCATTTCCATGCTAAAGCATCACAAAATGTTCCAAACAACTAACCATTTATTTATTTCTTAAAACAGAACAAATAAAAAATAAGAAGTATTAAGTAATCTAGTTAAAGAGAAAACAAAATTACAGTGACTAACTATTCAAAGTCTAAAAGAATTATATATATTATGATTGTTTATTCTAAGATTTGCTCTTTAGCTATCTTTGAAGATACTAACCTGATAGGCCCACGTAATAATGTTTTAAATGACATGAATTATATAAATGACATGAATTATATATTTTAGTTTAAGAAATAGAGAAACAGTAATTTTTTTCATAAACCATGATCAAAATTTGGGGTAACTAAAGTTTATTTTATGATTTTTTATCATGGATATCCTCAATATCACATGATCACTATCTTATACTAGCACATAATTGTTTATAAACAAAGCAAAACTCTCCATACAGTATTGCCACCCTGTGCCAACCAGAGCAATCAATGAATGCCAGAAGGCTTGTGCATAAAATCCCTATCTAATGCCTACTCATCCAATATCCCCAGACTAGTTTCTGGCTTGTGGCCATCGTCAGTGAGGAGCTTTGGATCTGAGAGCACTGCACCTAGATCTTAGGATCTAATGCAACCCTCCATCACCCACCTTTTATCTCTACTTAACTACAAAACTATGAGAATAAAATTGAAAACACAAAAATATTTTCAATCTAAGCTCAATAGCTTACATAGTCATATGGGTCTGAACCCAGTTCAGCACCCAACCATTTTGGTGTCTTTGGCTCTTTAACAACCACAGCCACTTCTATCCTATTAGGCAGGATTGGTGTTAAACCACCAAGCATCACATGATCACTATCTTATACTAGCACATAATTGTTTATAAACAAAGCAAAACTCTCCATACAGTATTGCCACCCTGTGCCAACCAGAGTAATCAATGAATGCCAGAAGGCTTGTGCATAAAATCCCTATCTAATGCCTACTCATCCAATATCCCCAGACTAGTTTCTGGCTTGTGGCCATCGTCAGTGAGGAGCTTTGGATCTGAGAGCACTGCACCTAGATCTTAGGATCTAATGCAACCCTCCAGCACCCACCTTTTATCTCTACTTAACTACAAAACTATGAGAATGAAATTGAAAACACAAAAATATTTTCAATCTAAGCTCAATAGCTTATATAGTCATATGGGTCTGAACTCAGTTCAGCACCCATACATTTTGGTGTCTTTGGCTCTTTAACAACCATAGCCACCACTATCCTATTAGGCAGGATTGGTGTTAAACCATTAAGCATCACATGATCACTATCTTATACTAGCACATAATTGTTTATAAACAAAGCAAAACTCTCCATACAGCATTACCACCCTGTGCCAACTAGAGCAATCAATGAATGCCAGAAGGCTTGTGCATAAAATCCCTATCTAAATGCCTACTCATCCAATATCCTCAGACTATTTTCTAGGTGCAGTGCTCTCAGATCCAAAGCTCCTCACTGATGATGGCCACAAGCCAGAAACTAGTCTGGGGATATTGGATGAATAGGCATTAGATAGAGATTTTATGCACAAGCCTTCTGGCATTCATTGATTGCTCTGGTTGGCACAGGGTGGCAATACTGTGTGGAGAGTTTTGCTTTGTTTATAAACAATTATATGCTAGTACTTAAGATAGTGATAGTGGTGGCTGGGGTTGTTAAAGAGCCAAAGACACCAAAAGGTATGGGTGCTGAACTGGGTTCGGACCCATATGACTATGTAAGCTATTGAGCTTAGATTGAAAACATTTTTGTGTTTTCAATTTCATTCTCATAGTTTTGTAGTTAAGTAGAGATAAAAGATGGGTGCTGGAGGGTTGCATTAGATCCTAAGATCTAGGTGCAGTGCTCTCAGATCCAAAGCTCCTCACTGACAATGGCCACAAGCCAGAAACTAGTCTGGGGATATTGGATGAGTAGGCATTACATAGGGATTTTATGCACAAGCCTTCTGGCATTCATTGATTGCTCTGGTCGGCACAGGGTGGCAATACTGTATGGGGAGTTTTGCTTTGTTTATAAACAATTATGTGCTAGTATAAGATAGTGATCATGTGATGCTTGGTAGTTTAACACCAATCCTGCCTAATAGGATAGTGGTGGCTGTGGTTGTTAAAGAGCCAAAAACATCAAAATGTATGGGTGCTGAACTGGGTTCAGACCCATATGACTATGTAAGCTATTGAGCTTAGATTGAAAATATTTTTGTGTTTTAAAAATTTCATTCTCATAGTTTTGTAGTTAAGTAGAGATAAAAGATGGGTGCTCGAGGGTTGCATTAGATCCTAAGATCTAGGTGCAGTGCTCTCAGATCCAAAGCTCCTCACTGACGATGACCACAAGCCAGAAACTAGTCTGGGGATATTGGATGAGTAGGCATTAGATAGGGATTTTATGCACAAGCCTTCTGGCATTCATTGATTGCTCTGCTTGGCACAGGGTGGCAATACTGTATGGAGAGTTTTGCTTTGTTTATAAATAAGCTAGTATAAGATAGTGATCATGTGATGCATCGTGGTTTAACACCAATCCTGCCTAATAGGATAGTGGTGGCTGTGGTTGTTAAAGAGCCAAAGACACCAAAATGTATGGGTGCTGAACTGGGTTCAGACCCATATGACTATGTAAGCTATTGAGCTTAGATAGAAATATTTTTTGTTTGATTCAATTTCATTATCATAGTTTTGTAGTTAAGTAGAGATAAAAGGTGAGTGCTGGAGGGTTGCATTAGATCCTAAGATCTAGGTGCAGTGCTCTCAGATCCAAAGCTCCTCACTGACGATGGGCACAAGCCAGAAACTAGTCTGGGGATATTGGATGAGTAGGCATTAGATAGGGATTTTATGCACAAGCCTTCTGGCATTCATTGATTGCTCTGCTTGGCACAGGGTGGCAATACTGTAGGGAGAGTTTTGAGGTCCTCAATACATATACAAATAATAAATGGCTCAAATTATGACAGGAAATAACTGAAGCTTATACTGAATTATATAACATAAATAAACTCTCAAAAGATGGATGATGATAACTGTTTTTTGAGAGTTTATTTATGTTATACCTCATTAGAAACTTCATGTATTTCTTTTTCAGTTATACGTACATATATTGTAATTATATTCTAAAGTCAAAATTAATAGTCATAGCCATATATTCTAAAAAATGTTATTGGTTTATCAATAAAGCAAATAGTATTAATTATTATTTTTATTACTGTTGCAAATAAAAAGAATGGAAGTGATATTAATATTATTGATTCTTTAATCTAGTGAAGCAAATTATTAAAATTATCAAAGATATCATCCCAAGCAGCTTTTATAAATACACAACATCTTAAACATTATACATATCAAATTTTGTTTTATCATGGTTAAAATTTGTTTAAAAAAAATTCACATACACATAAAGTTAATTTTGAAAGAATAATAGACAGGATGAAAAGATACAGCATTGACTTTGATTATATTTTAATAATAACTTTATTATTATTATTAGCTAGACTATTGTGCTTAATAAGAATTAATATTTACAACTTTAAATTGATTCAAAATATTTCTAAATTTAAGATCTGACTATTAATTCATTGTAAATCGAAGGATTTCGCGATCATTAATGTTTAACAGAAATGGTGGACTTAATCAGTGAAGAATTTATTAGCTTCACACTCCCAAATCAAAATGCTTTAGATTTGCCTATATAATTAGAAAAATAGGTTGAAGATAAGAGTGGGCTGCTCTTATCTTTATAAAGTCAACTCTTGCATTTGATTTGTAGACGTCGCTCTTGTAATAAATTAAGCACTCAAGGCACATATACTAAGGTTATAACCTTATTTAAGTATTACGTGCTGACATTGTGCTTAATAAGAATTAATATTTACACTTAATAATAATTTAAGGTTTTAACATAATATTCAAACACGTGTATGAATTCACGATTGTCTATTTGATTGAATGTATTTAAAATTAAAAGATATAATTAGAAAATGTTTTAATAAATTTATTATTAGAGAAATAAATATATTTATTATTAATTATACTAAGAATTTTAAAAATAAATAAAATGAAAAATCATTTAGTCAATATTTTAATATTATAAGTAATTTATTTGTAAAAAAAAAAAATGTGTATTTTTGTTTTTAATATTTCAAATATATATTCCTCCTCTAGTGTTTTAAAATGATATCACAAATTTTGGCACTATAAATTTTAAAATCTCAACTGCTTCATACCATTTCTAAGTGACCATGATAGAATATTCCTGTAAAAACTCAAAAAAGTGAAGGATACTAAATAAAAACTATGATCTCATTCAGATAGTAAGAGGTTATCACTACACCTGCATGCTAAAAATTGTTTGTCTTCTTTACTAATTATAAGCAGAAGAATGCATGATTTAAATTCCGAATTAGCCATGTTAGCATCCTGCCTTAAAATGATGTCTGACTAAATAACTAACTCAACATTTACCTCTTTAATGGATAATGCTCTTTTATATTGTCCTGATTGGAGAAATTAAATGTCTAACCAAATAATTAAATTTTAACTGTGAAAACGTTTGACGGTGCTTCAAGAAATGCTACATTTTATTTGAACTGCATTATTTATTCATCTCTTCTCTAAACCAGAAATTATTTGCTTATATTTGCTATATCAACATAAAACTTCAGATGAGTTTTATAAAATTAATGTGGATTAATAAATTAATATAATTGCTTTATATTATATTTATGAAAAAAACCCTAAACTTTTGGATATTAGTTTAAAACTAATCCATCCAGTGGATTAAACATTACTTAATACTACAGTGACAAAGTTGGGGATAATTATTACAAAAAACAATTAATGATAAACAGATTATATTCATCAATATTTTATCTTCAAAAATATGCATAGAGATTTAATAATTGATCAAAACTATGCCTTAAAAGATTAATTGCTGCATTTAATACCTAAAGCATATAAAACAAATAATTATAAGTTTGTCAAATGTTGTTTGGAAAGTGATCATTAGTAGATTTGTAATTACAAACTCAACCTTCATTTTTAACATTTTCTATAAGAATTAAGTGTTGTTATATGTATTCACTAGCATTTATTCAACCTTAAAATACCAAAAACTTAAAACTGTGAATATGCAAAGGAATGCACCTGGATAATTATTTTCAGGACGCTTTTAAAGACTAACTAAGAATTATAATTTTTTGGATATAATATAGTTTTTGAATTCGCTTCATTTTATAATATTTAAATTTTTATTGTTCTATACAGTTCTCAAAGAAAAGTATGATAAAGGAAATGCCGCTAACATATATTTATAAGTATAATTTGTTATAAATGTGTTAGTAACTTGTTTGTATTTTAAAGATTGGTTGGACTAAATTTTATGTTAATTAAAAATCATTTGTGGCCAAGATAATATTTTATATGTTTTATTGATCTCTTGATGTAACCTCGTTTTATATAATAAAAGAAATCGAGAGTATACATTTGAATATTTATTAAGATTACCCTTCTTATTGTTTTAACTAAAGAAGTACTTATACAAGTCTATAAAGAATATATATATATATATGATATTTGATTATATTTGTGGCATTTATAACTATATAAACATTATTGCTTAATTGAGATGAGCTTCTAACAATATCTATCATAATTTTAATCATAACATAAGCATGATAAGTATATTATGTAATGCCACCAGCACCTGGAATAGTTAAATTAAAGTCATACTTTTATAAGAACAAGATATATATGTTTAATTAATAACTCTGTTCTTTTATAAAAGAATTTAATTTATGAGTATGGATATCTATAAAAAAAGGTTATTATTACTTTAATTAAGAATACAATAAAACATTATCATATTTCAGTTATAGTTAATACTTAAGCCTTAAGTTAAATGTGACATAACCTTCTCCAATGAAATGTTCTTGTTATCGCTTCATATTTCTATATATCATAGAGCTATTGATCACTAAAGGAGCCAGTTTTATTGTGTGTATATTTTTATTTATATAATGTTTTATTGTTAATAAAAATTAATTTTCTATTTGTTAATTATCCAATTTATTTGTCATTAATTAGTTAAAGTTCATCACCTATATATTTTAAATAAATAAAAATATGGTCATATGCTCTTATAATTTCACCCAGATTTCTTAAAGGAAATATTATTCTTTATTACATTCACTTGCACCATTTACATAATAGCATTTATATTCACTTAAGGTCTGAGTAGATACATTAACATTCCTTTACTATTTAGTCATCTCAACAATAAACCATTTTAAGCCAATAAACATCACATGATAACCATTTCTTATGCTTGCTATAACTGTTATTAAAACAGGCAAAACTCTCTATATGTATTGCCACTCAGTGCAAGGCAGAGTAATCAATGGATGTGAGCTTGTGTATAAAATCCCCATCTAGTGCCTACTCATCCAATATCCCCAGATTAGTTTCTGGCTTGTGGCCTTCGTCAGTGAGGAGCCTTGGATCTGAGAGCACAGCACTTGCCTTGGATCTGAAAACACTGCACCTAAGTGCAGTGCTCTCAGATCCAAGGCTGCTCACTGACAAAGACCACAAGCCAGAAACTAATCTGGGGATATTGGATGTGTAGGCACTAGATGGGGATTTTATGCACAACCCTTCTGGTATCAATTGATTACTCTGCTTGCACTGAGTGGCAATACATATATAGAGTTTTGCCTGTTTTAATAAATCATTTTGTTGTAATTTCTGAGATTAATATTTTTAAGAATAGTAATTATTATTTGTTGTTAAAACTCCGAGGTAATTGCCAATCTAATGAATGCAACATGAGAGTTTAGGACCATCTAGTTAGCCTTGTTAAAAATATATAAGTGTAGCTAATTGATTCATTAATCTTTAACTTTCACTTTATATGCAGTAGATGAAAATGAACCCTGAGATATTAATGTTGCTAGTCTTAAATATGCATCTGCATATCAGTGTATTTTTCTTAATATTGTTAAGAAGTCTTATAATGTAACAGATCCTGAGAGTTTCTTTTATCCTCTGCCTTACCCTGGATAATCCAGTTTCATCTCATTGTAATAAATCCCCCTTTCCATCCTATTATTATAATAAGATTATATTTATTTGGTTACAATATATATATAACTTCAAAATGGATAAATTTTAAGTTTAAAATATTAATCAATCTTAGATTATTGGAAATTTTAAAGATATTAAAGAATCTTTTTTTTTGTAGATTCGATTTGTACACTGAAAGATTAGATAGTAAAAAGTTTGTATTTATTTACAAATCTTTATACCTATATATATGTTATTTTTAATGTTTTCAATGTATTATATATAATTTGAATGATATCCATTGGATAGAGTTATAGAATATTGGTCATATCATTATTAAAAGGTATCTTGATAAGATTCCTGTACAAAGACAAAACTACTTTAATACTTTAAGCAATATATATTACCGGCTATAACTTTAAGACTATGCACCTAAATATGACAATAGGGATCTCTACAAATCTTTAACACAAGATTAACGACTTTAAAAGACAAGAGAGCGGTCACTCTTATCTTCAACACACTTTTTAATTATATGGGCAAGTCTAAAGCATTTTGATTTGCGAGCATGAAGCTATTGAATACTTCACTAATTAAGTCCACAATTTCTATTACAAGCTAACATTCATGAAATCTTTCGATTTACAGCGAATCAGTGTAAAGCTCTTATGATTAGAAATGTTTTAAGATAATTTAAAGTTGTAACTAATAATTTGTTAAGTGCATATTCATAAATATTTATTAAACACAAATCAGAAATGGCAATTCAAGTTTGATTACATATCAGGCTAAAATAAATACATTAATAGGCTACATTGATGTAGGATAAATGATACACAACGAAATTAGCAGCCTTGAGCCATAATAATCATTTTATAATATTTATTTTATTCATAATTTGGCTGCAAATAAAAAAAAAACTTTTTTACTAGCAGCTAATGATGATTGTAAAACAAAAGATAAACTGGAAACACTAGAAAGAACGGTAAGCTTTCAATAAAATTTTAAATCACATTTTAATTTAAACAGTCATTGATTAAAAATAAATAAACCATATTGATCACCTTTCTAATTATTTTTCTTTAGTTAATTTTATTACTTAGAATAACAAAAAAAAAATTGTTACAACATAAATCTTTTATAAATTGATATTCTAACAAAATAAAACTTTTAATTTATTTATTTATTAAAAAAAAATCAGATTTCAATTATTTAAACTTTGAGTAACTGATCTTTGAGCTTTAAGCTTTAATCTTAGAGAGATACAAGTAAATTTAAATTTATAAACAAAAAGAAATCTTTTTCCTTTTTTTAAAATTTATTTGACTACTTTTTTTTTAAAAAAAAATCCTTTTTATTAAAATTGTTATCCCTAAAGATAACCAATACTTAAAACCAATTATGTATCTTGCTTTGAATAACATTGATTTTTTCAACAGTTTTCATAGAAAAATGTTAACATTCATCATGCTTCAACTGTCTGGTGGTTAGAGTATAGGTGTTTTTTAAATTTTTATTTTGGTTTCTTGTTAAGCATATCTAGACATTCATTTATCTAACAATATGGAATATATAGTTAAATTGTTCTGTGGCCTAATTATCTGAAAAATGATTGGAATTTGAAAAAAATTATAAATTTGATAAACCTGGATTCAAACCTATATTGTGGATACGAAGTGAATGTGCTCTTCACAACAGTTTTGTCTCAAACGAATGTTGTATGCGATTTAAACGAAATATTGCTTATCAAAATCACACTGGAAAAAAACAACAACATATTTTTATCAACAATGTTTGGCTTTGGTCACAGATGAACCCAATTGAAATTTAGTGCTATTTTCAGCATTTGTCAACATCATATTGTAAAAACAATTTATTTTATCCAATATATATACACACTAAGATTTTAAAATAAGATTTACCTCAACAGCCTTTTGACTACTGGCATGTATAGAGCCCTCAGTAGGAGATATTTTAAGAGCTGGTAATCCAGAAACATTTGTTATCTAAAAGATATTGAAATTATTATTCAAATATTTAAATTAATACACTGTGTAGGCTTACACACACTTGCACATATATAATGTAATATATAAATGATTCAAACTCAGACTTTCACACGACCGTCAAATATTTGTAAATTATGATATTTTTACTTGTTCCAAATTTAAAATGTTTGTAACAATATATACAATTAGAAATGTAATAACACTTTTGTGTAAAAATTAGTACTATCATTTTACAGACAGATACATATTTCATCCAAAGTTTATTTTTTAAAATAATTTGCTAAGTTAATGCACCTAAATACATAAAAAATGCTAATAAGTATAAAACATTGTTTAGAAATGGAAATGATGAGAATTTTATAACTAATATTTAATTGCTATAATATGACTGGCTATGAATATGAGAAGTACACCTTCTTGAAAGCGCTTAGCCATTAAATTTAATTTTCAATTTGTTGTTATAGCTTTACGTTAGAAGTGTGAAAGCACGATTTAATATTATTATAATATGATTTATAAGTGTCAAAACTCAGGCACTCATATCTCCAATACCATTCACTTAATATCGATAGTCACACTAATTATTTATTTGGTTAGAGATTATTACATCATTCCTGGTCAATATAAAATTTACATTCTCTTAATGATTAATGTATTTTTTTTATTTATTAAACATAATCACATATTATCATTAATCTAATTCTATCTTTCTTTTTCCCATATTGATTATCTTTTGAATTATTTCAATTAATTCAAACATTACTGATTCAAAAACTTCTATTATGTAAATAAATTTACAAAGTATTGTTTTGATTTATCATTTTAATTATCGCTATATAAAAAATTTAATACTAAGCATATTTTAGTGTTATTAGTAAATTAAATTTATACATTTTATCAAAATATTTCAGTTGTAAAATTAATGTTCATTTAAATTCTTATCACAATTTGAGTGCATAATGAGGAGGGAAATTGTTTATTTCTCAAAATTTGAAAGATTTATAAATCCAAAAACTCTGGAACAAGCAAATTGGAACTGCCGGTAGTCTACATATACTACCATTAAAACTTCTATTTATTGAAGAAATAATGAAGATATGTAGTATGACAGTTATAGTAAAAAAATGTATTATGCATTTATTACATTATCAAATTATAAACACAAAAACTTTTAAGTAAAGTTTTAATAGTGTAACGATATATAAATATGTCGTTACATTAATTTAAAATAAAAACTTAAAAGTTCGCAAATAAAAGTAAAAAAACTAAACGCTAAAATTAAAATGTTTGTTAAACGTATATACATTCGCACAGATGCCAAACTTTAAAAATATTTTTTTTTAAAAAAACAAATAAGTATTTGAACGTACTTTTTTTTATAAAAAAAAAGTACAAGATTTAAAAATAAAAACAGGTATTAATTAATGTAATCTGTAAATGGAAATGATTGTTTATGAATTATCGAAAACCAAGCTAGCCTTGGGCTCTTGTATGATTAAAATGATCTGATGAAAGATAGATAAGAAAATAAAGAGAAATTAGCTTGACCAATGGAAGCACTAAGCCTTGGCTCGGACCCTAATGAAAGTGATGGATTAGTGACGTTTTGTTAATTGAATCCGTGTGGATAATATAAAAAGGGAAATACAGTTTTTTCTGGAGTTCCAGCGTTGTGTGTTTGAGAGGTGGTAGGACGCACATACCACACTCTCTATTTAAAAAGGAAAAATGAAAAGACTGTGATACCTTGAACCAGCTATTGCCATCTCCAGAACATTATCTTCCAATGGAGGCGTCGCAGGAATTAAAAGCAGAAACCTGGACTCTTCTACCGTGAGCTATGAACTTTACAAATTAACAACAACCAAAAAAAGTAATTAAGAACTTTCGTCAGTGATTTTTTTTTAAAGATTCAGCTAATTTAAATTTTAAAATGAACTCTTATTTGATTTTCAAATTAATAATTGATTGTTTAAATTTATATAGTTAAGTTTTGCTAAAATCATTTCCATTTTATTATTTTTATTTGTAGTAATATTTATTGTAGAAATTATTAAATGCATTACATTTAAGTTGGGTATAGACGTTGCATAGATTCGTTAGCGGTTGATTATGTTGTGGTTTTCACATTCGATTAGAATATATGGGTCAACGATATCACTGCAAGCATCTTACGATGAATGCTAATGGGATTTGTATATTCCCTATGCAAGTGACGTTTATCGATGACTTTGTATTTTGATCAGTTGTGTTTAATTTGGAATGTTTTTGACCGTGGAATCTGTGCAGCTGATCTGTACTCAACATTTTAAAGCAAATTTATAAAAATAATCTGTGCGAACGTATTTAAATGTTAAATTTAAGTCGGGCGTGAATGGCTTTATAGTTTTGTAAAGTTATATTAAGGGAGGGTAATCTTAGGTTATTCGTTTCGTGGTTGAATTGGCTCAATGGATTGGATATATTTGTGTAATTAGTAGATGTAGTATAAGTTTCGCTAGGTGCAGAATCGCTGAATGCACCGCACCAACCCTTTGCCTATGGATGGGATTGTAAGTCGACAAAAAGGATCGCGGTCCCTTCCTATGGAGTTTTTATTTTATTGTTCTTCTTGCTATACAGACGTCATATTCCTGTATCGGACAAGAGTCAATGTTTTCTCTAACTACACTGTTCAGATGTCCATTCCTGACAGTATAGTATATTTGTGCTGTTGTATTTTCATGCTACATTGAATACATAAATGTATCAGATGGATTGATGCCGGTTTGACTGCGAATTTTAGCCTAAGGTTAAATAGGGATAGAATGTTTTATTTTCAAATGCAAATCTATGTAGTCTATTCATACTTGACCATCTAAATAAAATATTAAACTCATTGAAATTTATGTAAATGTACAATTAAAGAGTAATATAAAAAATCTAAAAATGTTAAACCTATTCCTCAAAATTTAAATGTTATTTTATATGTGCGTAAATAAATATTTTTATGTGTTAATTTCTGGCAGTGGCTTTTATTCTTTTATATTTAAGATATAAAATTTATAGATTTTTATCTCTGCGTCTCCGCTGAGCTAGTGACTTGGGCTAACGATCGGAATATTTAAATAAAGTGGAATCTTAACAGCGTGTATCTGCCTACTCTATAAATTTTTCTAGGCTCAAATGCCTAGATGGCGCCCTGGTAGTTGCAGATATTGTTTTTGCGGTTAGATTCGATCTTCACATTCATTTCGATCGTTATAATAGAGAAGTTAAAAATAAATTATAATAAGCTGAACGTTTTTGAGGATCCATGTCTCATAATCATAGCTTTCTTAAAAATATATAAAATATATGCAAAGATATTTAAATTAGCATGTGTTATGTGGCCAATTTCTTTGATATATCACAGAAAGTGTCTTTTCTATTTATAGCTTTAATATTTCCATTAATGTAGAATGCTTCTTTTATTTTTTTCTTATGATCATTCAATTCTGTGCATAAAATTACAGGATTAGCAAATGTAAAATTGTATCCAGATTTCATGGCATGCTCCAAAAATATAGAAGATATATTGTTGTTCTTCTGAGCTCTATTGTAAGTGTACAAGTGTTGAGTAAGTCTAGTATTAATAATAGCTTTAGTTTCACCGTAATATACAGCTTGGCATCTATCATGAGGGCATGATATGGAATATACTACATGTGGTGTGAATGATCGATCAATATGATCTTTTGAGTTGTTCATCAATCTGTTAGAATTAGGAGTAGTTCTAAATCCTATTTTAAACTTATTGATTAATGCTTTAGCTAGTTTGTTAGATATTTTGGAAATGTAAGGAATGGTAATTCTAAGAAGTTGAGTATGTGGTACAATATTATTTATTTTATTACGGAATTTAGTAATTTTATTTTTAATACATTTAAATTTAAAACCTGCTGTCATTAAATCTTTAATGAAATTATTTATATTTTCTTTTCTGACTGCTTCATATTTGCAAAGATGCAAATTTCTAAATAAGGAAGAATTTAAACGAGCAAATTTGTGTGATGCAGGTGAGTTAGATTTAGGGTGAATACAGCTTCTAATTTCAAAAGGCTTAATTATCATCTTGTAATCTATCATGTTATTATTTCTTGATAAAGAAAGGTCAAGATATTTGATTTCTTTTATCAAATTATACATACATAAACAATTAGTTGCCAAATATATTTCTAATACTGGCTAAGGAAAAGGTTTATTCCGTCTCTTTATTTATTAACTATAGCTGAGATTTTGGAAAAAGAAGACAGATTCGTAGCACTCATAAGGTGGCTGGTATGCTACAATATTTATAGGTAAAATGCTAATTATTTAAATTAATTATTTACATATTCCATTTGTTTGAGAGTTGGTGGTAATTCTCTCTTTTATTAATGACATATTTGTTGTTTGCAATAAACACTTCGTTCACTTTTCATTTTCTGTTATCTCAAATATGTAAATAACTAATTTAATTAACGACAATTTTACCTATAAATATTGCAGAATTCCAGTCTCCTTATGAGTTCTATGAATCTATCCCCCCGATGAAAGCGTGTTCAGCCATTGTTAATCAATAAAGAAGTAGAGTAAAACTTTTTCTTAGTCAATATTCGAAATGATTTCAGCAACTAATTACAAACAAGATAAGAAAAAGGATAACAACTTTGAATAATACATAAATAATTTATAATTTGTATTATTTTATATTTTTGAAGAAGACTGGTGTAAAATTAAAATTTTTGACATAAAAATTGCATAGAATTAAGTACATAAGTTAAGAAGTTTATAATATAGCCAATGCAAAAAAAAAGTGAGGAAAATAAAGTGAACCATTTTTAGTTTTATGATGTCATCATTTACATAGCATTGATAATGGACTGTTTTGTTAGACAGATGAATGTTCAGATCTATTATAAACACTGAAAAGCAATGACTTATAAAGTTGTGTTCATACTTCAAAACAACAAATAAGTATAATGTCAACATAAAAATTGGAAGTTTTGAAGGAAATTACTGAACATAAACAGTTATGTTAGGAGTATCTTACTTGGCTCTAGAACAATCATTGATATCAGGAATAAAACAAAGTATTAAAATGTCATTAAATAAAATTAACAAATAGAATTATTGATAATAAAATGCAAAGTAAAAAAATGTTAGCCAATTAAAAGCTATTTAAACAAATAGTAAACTCCAATGGAATGACTAAATCAAACTTACTTGCTGAAGAAGGTAATAACAAATCCAATGAGCAAACTATTGTTAATAAAACCCCTTGAAAATATCAAGCGTTGGTGGCCGAGTGGTCAGCACAGCTGCCTTCCAAGCAGTTGTCATGGGTTCGCTTCCCGGCTGATGCTTTGACACATGAAAAAGAAAAAAACCCTTGAAAATTTTCTTAATTCTCAAACCAATTATATTTCATCTTCTATCAGTTGTAAGTTTATAATATTGAAGAATAATTTTAACTTAGCTCATTATTCAGAATCCATTCTACATATTTTGTAAGTGATGCTTGTAATGAAAGACTGATGCAATACTTTATTCTGGATTTGTTTTGAGTCTTCCCTCAGTTAAGTAAGTCTTGACTAGTTTCAAGTTCTGTTTTCTTATGTTCAGACAATACAGAGGTTATCTTTGAAGTTGTAGGTCTTAAATTATTCAGCTGCTTAATTAAATCAACACAACAATATGTTTTCTTCATTTAATAATTAAGATACATCTGACATTTCTCTCACAAATTTTTAAAACTGACATCAGTTTCATGCTAAATGGTTTTTACCATCTTATAGAATTCTGCTTGAAAAAGATGTTATATTTGGTCAAGTAGTATTCAATCCCAATAATAGTTGTAATAATAGTACTAGTAAATTGCTATATGTAGTAGTACTAGTAATATCAATAATAGAACTATAGTCTATATTTAAATTCTTTTGAAAACAATGGTCTATCGTATTTCTCTAAATATTTTGAAACTGTCAGAAAACTTTCTTAAGTATATAACACCTATTTCATCAAGAACCAAAGTAATTAAAAAGTATTTTTTTCTCATATTGATTTTTTTCTCATATTGTAAGGGATAAAGGTATTCTTTTAAGTCCTTTCCAGATAGCATCTCTCTGTTTTTATAACATTCATTAGCCAATTGATGATAGACATGATCAACTGAAAAAGTTTATAATAAACTGATGATCATGTGTGAATTCAATTAAATATCTCTTTTATATCCATTGCCCATGAAAATTTTCCTTTTAGTGCACTTAAACACAAACACATATATATTGAATTCTCAATCCATCATTTTTCAAGGGATCAGAGAAAATGTAATGTTTATATAAATGTTATAAAAAACTGGTACAAATATTATTGCAAAAAAGCATTAAAAAAGAGATGAATTTTAATTGCTGGTTACAAAAGTAACATAGATGTTATCATAAACATTTTTAAAAAATCTTTAAAGTGCTACATTTTCATTTATGAACCTACATTTATAATATAGTAAACATAATATATTGGAAATCTATATTCAGCATATATTAAAAAATAATATTTTATATTTTGCACCCTATAATGATTTACATATTAATGGGGATAAGTAAAAATGTTAGCCAGTTTGTCATTGAATTATTACTTACATTATTCTTTAAATCTTTCAAAATTGTTAACAAATATATGAAAAAATTAATTATTAACTTATACTTGTAAAAGCAATGAAGATACAGACAAATAAAAATAATTCATGAATTCATTGCTAAAGACATATGATACTCTCTACATCAGTAATTGTAGTTATATTATATTACGATAATGTGTTCTTTTTTTTTCTTTTATAATCAGTGTGCCAACAACACCTAGCCAATGTTGAACTATTCATAGTCCAGTTATGAGTAGATAAATAATTCTTTAACACCCAAACAGGATAATAATTGAGTTTGCTGTATGAGAGCTATCTGAAATGTCCTAATGTTAAAAGGGAAATTTAAATTTCCAAGCTCTAACCAGAGTTAAATCCTTATAATTGACAAGGTATGTCAATATATGAATTACAATACATGAGACTCATTAGAATGTTGCTATGAATAGGCATGTGATTTCTTTTAAACATTACCTATTTGAGATCAAATTACATAGTAAAAAGTTTAAAGTAAAATTTTATGAATATAGAAATAAATAAATAATTGAATAGTTTTTGCTCAGGTGTTTTCATATAAAGTTTGAATACTTTAAGTGACAGAGCTGGGCTGCAAATTATGGCCTTTGAACTCCAATACACCATTCTATTATTACACTAAATAATGCAGAACAATTGCATGAATTATACACTCTAAAACAACTATAGTAATTTAAAATTATTCTATAAAATTCTTGTTTACTTATATTCATTATACACTGATATTCGATACATTTAATTAAACAATAATTTTTAAGAGATTGAGTTTTATAATTGCTTATAAACTTCCACAAGGGCTTTTGCTTTCAATGCATGTTTCTTGTAATTCCTTTATATGATCACTATTCTTCATGCCTACATAAGCTGTTTACACAGATTACAGTAGCACCACTCAGTGCAAGCCAGAAGCAATCAATGGATGCAAGGCTCCTCATTGATGAAAGCCATATAAGCTACAAATTAATCTGGAGATATTGAATGAGTAGGCACTAGATATAAATTTTATGCACAAACCTTCTTGCATCCATTGATTACTCTGGCTTGCACTGAGTGGCGCTACTGTATGAAGAGTTTAACATCTGTATAATACTTTAGTTAATCATTTTAATTTCCAATTTTTTTGGTTTAATAACTTTTAAGATATTAATTTTATCACTATAAACTCAATTGAAATTATTTCTAAATCCTAAGATTGATAACTATTAAAGTGATAGGTATTTATTATTTAGGTCATATAACTTATCGTATCTGCATTAAATTTAATTTGAACCATATGTAAAAAAATGTAAACTCAAATTTGTAAACCACATGCATATCCCTTGCTTTTGTTGCTCCCCCTCCCCTCAAATTACAATTTTCAATTTGTTTATATTAACTTCAATTTATTTGCATGTGGTAAAATAAGTTATAACAAGAACAGTTTCATATGGACAAGCTCTTCAAATATAACTAAGATAGTAATTTAATCATATAGCATATCTAAAATGTCATGCATTAAATTGTATTAGAACCATTTATTATATAATCAATTTATTTTAATAATAAAAGAAAATGAAATATTTAAAATACAGCTTTTAATTTGTTTTATTTAAGCACTTCTTATCTTTGATTATTGTAGCACTTTGGCAAATATGATTCAGTTTTCTCTTGGATTGTTTGTGTTTGATTTGCATGACAATATCTGAATAACAATATATTACCATAAATAAATCAATATCTTATATCCGTTTTGGGTACTAATTTCTTAGCCAGGCTTGGTCATTTGATAGCATTGTTACTAGTCAAAAACAATACAATGCAACATTACTGGGTACATTTTTACCGCTGATATAGTAAAACTTTTATTTTTAAAACAAATTTCTATTACCTTTTTTTAAAAATAAAAACAAACCAAAAATAACTTTGGTCTCAGTGATGACAAAGTATTTCTCAACCCACTCACTCCATCCCCCACCCCTGAAAAAAAAATATCAAACCTTTTGTTTTTTTTGTACTGATTTATGTCATAGAATCATAACCTTTTGTTTTGGAAATGTGTGCAATCGAATATATTCAGTTGCAGGAGCCTGACTGACATCGGCAACTGGCACAATTTGAAAACCTTCTTGCCACAGTGTGCCACTTTATTTGTCTCATATATTTTCTCATGAAAGCATGACCTTTTGTGTGAACTTGGCTGAATCGTGTTCGGCCCTGCCCTTTGACAATGTTTTGCCCATTACAAGTTGTGTAGGGAAGGGTGGGGACAGTGTGACAATTCTTAGTGAGTCAAACTGCATGGTTTAAGTAGAAATGAAATTATTCTGCTATGGACATTTCAAAAGTTGTGGCCACTTCAAATTCAGACACTGTCAGACGATACAAGTAAACTGTGAATTGTGCAAATTCACATAAAGTGTCACAAAGCACAAAACAGGCCATAATATTTCTGTGCAATGCCATCAAGCAGCCTGCAATAGCTAAAATAAACAGAACTGTTTTCTTAGTCATAAGTCTAGGCTGCATAAATAGCATTTGTAGGTGTTCTTGGCTAGCTAGAATGCCATCAAGTTGCCAAGACTTGCTAAGTAATGAGTACCGAATTTTGTAATATCCCTCTAGATCAAATTTTTAACACTTTTTATATACTACTGATTCCTCCAATAAACTGGCCCATAACAGTTTATTATTCTGTCAAATTTATTACCAGGCTATTTTGATTTTCTGTATTAACTGAACCATTAATTGATAATTTAAATCACAAACATAGAATACTTTTTACACATCTCTCAAACAGCTGCTGCATCTTTTGTTATGTACATGTTTTTTTTTTCAAAAATATCCTTAATAATTTTTCATTATATTTATATGAAACTAACAAATCAATGTTGTTACATTCATATATGTGTAGATAAAAATGGATTTAAAGACAGAAAAAAATTACAGCTTACCATGAAATAGGCATGATGATTACTCTGATTGCGAAGGAAAATTTGAGTAGTTGTTTTAAGATTCAATGGAAGTGCATGCCATGAAATATGACGCTCATTTAATTGAACATTTGTGATTGGAAACTACAAAAAATCATTAATTTATTATTATTACTATTGAATTAAAAATTATTCTTACCCTAAACATACAAAAAAAAATAGAGCTTAGATTATTAAAAAAAATGTAAAAAAATATTTAAAACTCCACCCACAAAAGTCACAACCAGTTCATGCATACATACAATTTAAAATAAACCTATTACATCCATTTATCAAGGGCCAACTGAAGATATTGTAGGGCCTTGAAAAAAAACTGAAAAAGTGGGAAACCAAATTATTTGCAAACAAAAATTTACCAAACAAATAAAGAATATAACTGTTGCCCCCACTCTCTTTCTGTCCTAGGCTTTTAGAACTTGATCTTGTAGGGTTTAAATTTGGGTGCCCTACAGCTTCCTTTACTATATAAAAATGTGATGATGATTTTTGTTCTACATTTTCTTACATGCACATTACTACAAATTTAGCTACTGACTAAATTGTAATGGCACAACATATATATATATATATATATGCATGTTCATTATTTTCTATATAATGCCAATTTATAAACAATCTGAACTTTTGATAAGTTAGTATCAATCTTCATGGCTGTACTGCATTGACAAGTTAATACAAATAAATTTATAAACACACTAGTTATTTATAAATTAACATTATGTTAGTTAAGATTATGTGGAAAATAAGGAAATTATTTTTGATTATTCATTTACATATGCTAATGGTGTTAATATATTTACATATATTATTCTTTTGAATGCAATAGTTTCCTTTTCACTCTTAGCCTGGGCAGTTAATCTTGATTAAAAGAATAAAATGGAGTTATATTGGATATTTTTCTAGAAGAGATAATGATAAATGAATAGTTAAAGTCTTAAACTGGATGCCAGAAAATTGTAAAAGACTTAGAAAAAGATCACAAGCAAGATAGATGGATAAAATAAAAAAGTTTGTTTGTGCAATGATGAGGAAAGAGGCTATGGATTGATGAAAGTGCATTAAACTTGGGGAGACTTTTTAACTTGCAGCATCAATAATCATTAAAAATGTTAGATAATATGAAGATGAAACACATATATTTATCCTTGTTATAAATAACAAAACTTAGCATTTCATTATGAAATATGACTTAATATCAATTAAATAAAATATATTATGTGTGGGTAAAGTAAATGATTTCTTAGATGAAACTAAGCCATTTCTGTAACACTCATAATTGTAATATTAAATGGCTTCCTAATGAGCATTTTATGAGACAAAATATTAATTAATAAATAAAATAGAAAAGTTTTGAATTATATACTACTATAATATGAAGTTCACCAAAACCACTTCAAGAATACTTTTATTAATATACTGAAAAAAAAATTGAAATAAAAATTTATTTGATATTTTATTTGAAGTAAGTTTATTTGCTTTACAAATGATATGTGAATTACTAGGATTAAAAAAAGGTTATTACAAAGTTGTCATTCAATATGGAAAAAAAAATTAGTAAAAGATGTACAAAATTAAAATAGATATAAAAAATACTTTATAATAAAGCTTTACTGCTTGTTATGTATTCTAAAAACTACTACGTAGTAAATCATAGGATTTCGCGTTGTATGTTTATGATTTTGACTCAGTGAGTTGTTTGTGAAGATATTTAAAGCTTCAAGCTTTCAAACTTAAATACTTACGACTGGCTTAGATATATAGAAAGAAAAGTTGAGAGAAGGGTGGCTGCCCTTTTCTTGTAAAATCTTTGTTGTGTGTTTAAGTTTGATTGTCGTTTAGATGGCTATCATGACATCTGATTGGCTGTCAGATGGGCATTTTAATGAGTGCAGTGAGTTTCAGCAGTAGCTCAATTTATTTCAATTTTCAACTATCTGTGCTTCGCAAATTAAAATATTATTTAATAAAGCTTTTATTATTTAGTTTGGACTAAAATGCACACAAAATAATTGTTTCTTCAACCAATATTTTATATATCTATTATTTTACAGTTTTTAGCATTAGGATTGAAAATAGAATCATATATATTAAATAAAGTTTTTTTACGATATAGTTTTGTAATTAAGGCCTATTTTTATTTCAATTTGAAAAGATTGCTAAGATACTTTTTAAAGTTTTTTTTTTTTAAATATATATATAACACCTTTTTGTAGACATTACTGAAAACTTATTGAAGTGATATGAATGTATTTGAAATTTGATATAAAAATATTTAAATTTTCATCCACCAACTACTTTGAATTAAGAAACCTACCTAAAATATTTGTTATATCATATTGCCAATGATTTATAACAAATGTACAAAATTTGAACAAATTATATTGAATATACATAAATTAAATCTACTTTCAAAATATTTTCCAAACAAAGTTTGTAACTTAAATAAATACATTAATAACCAAACTTTTATATAAAACAGGCAAAACTTTCCATACAGTAATGCCTCTGATGTGATATTTAGTGGTTAAACTTTTATAATTAGTACAAAAATGAAAAACTTTTTATTGTCCAATATTCAACATTTTCACAAATTGAAATATACCAATTTTTTTTAAAAAATGTTGAGATTTGCTTTAATATTTTTTTATTATTTTATTTATCTTTTCAGTATATATGTGCTTGAGTGTATCAGTGTTATTAGATAGAGTGGACAGTGATGGGTCATCTGAAAGTCTGTGCTCATATATATATATATACCCTATATTATTTTATTTAGAGAAATGGTGATCACAATATAGAAAATTGATTATATGGTTCAATCATACATTGCAATCCATAATATGAAACATCTTAATGTCAACAATTTGAATATCTGAGTATATTTATTATAAATTTAATAATAACAAAACTCTCTTTTTTACAGATACTTATTATTTTAAGATGAAATGTTTTAAACATACCTGTAACTCATAATCATTTTCTAGAAAAATGCAGAATTTAAAATATTGGTATAGTCTAAAAAAATCATTAAAAGATGTGTGCACACACATATATGCACTCACATCCTAATATTAATCTTCTATCAACAAATAGTTAAAATGGTAAAAAAAAATTATCAGAATGTTAATTTGGTTCCAGGTAAAACAGAGAAATATAAGATATTACTGTTGTGTTTATATACAGTAATAATAAACACAGACCTGCACATTATGATTACATATTTTATTAAGAACTTATAATATATATATACTCTTCACCTGGTACCATTGGCTAGGTATAATGACTTAGCCACCATACAATTACTCATGCAAGGAATTTCAGTTACTCTTCTAGATGTGCTTAACACTTTCAGATATGCTGTGGCAATTTGCCTCATGTCCAGATGTAGTGACACTTTCAGCTCTACTATAGAAGTTTTCCTTGTGTCCACATATACTGACACTTTTAGATATACAGTGGCAGCTTGTCTTGGGCCAGGCTTAATATTTAAAAGCTTCTAGTTTGATCCTGAATATGCCTCACTGCTTTTTCAATCAAATTTGGGCAACCAGTGTAATATTCATTGTTGCCAGACTCTACTTCCAAATGGACTTCCAATTTACAGCTAGGTCCCTTACTTAATAGGAGTAAATGGATGCACCGAGCATTTTCATCAATTTGCCTGTTTCTATTATTGGTTATATTTTATCTATCAATATATTCATTGGTCTAGATTAATGATTTCTGAACTCAATCAAGATTAGATTTCAGTCTGGACAAATCCATTATTTGAAGATAAGTTAGGCCATAACAACTACATGTAAAGAAATTAGTAGAAAAATATACATTTAATGATTTTATAGCCATAAAGAGAACATTTGTCAATATCTTACTTAAAGAAGTGAAAAATGATTAGAGTCAAGATATCTATCAAATAGTAATTATATATAATAAAAAAGAGAGAAATTTATAATTTCCTCTTCAATATACATTAAAAATGTAATGAAAGAATTAGTAGAAGCAAAAAAAATATAATGTGAAAGAGAAAGACAGAACCAAACTTATTCTGTAGATGGTATAGGTATTAAAGAGTAAAAACAAATTGGTTGAAATGAGTTGGTGAACAGTCTATCAATGCTTATTTACTATATGAATAAACACATAAAAATAACAGTTGCAATGACAATAATATATATAAAAAACAGTAGAAATTTGCTCTGATAAACTCAAAGAGAAATCAAAGGATCTTTCAGTTAACTGCAAACTCCTTTCTGAAGCCATAGCTGCTGATAAATGGGTTTGAATGTTATTAGACATTAATTTAAGAGTATTGAAATCTTTTTAATCTCTTAATTAAATGTCTTCTCACGATATTCTCTTCTTGATGTTATTAGACTTGGGAAAAATCAAATTCTTCGTTGATAACGTAACAGTACAATCATTATAAGTAAAATTAAAATAGTTAATAGAAACATAAAATTTTAATAAAATACCTTAACTTGACATTTCAGAAAACCTGCAGTTCTATATTTTACTTTCAGTTTAAAGGTAGCATCTTTAGGAGAACTATATGATGGTTCATATGTTATTTCACAATCTAAATACTGAAAGGATCCAATAGTACCTGCAATGTGTTATTTAAAAATAAATGAATACATTCTATTACACAAATTCAAATATTACTTTTACCTAGCCAACAGGCAAAACTCTCTATAGATATTGCCGTTCAGTGCAAGCCAAAGTAATCAATGAATGCCAGAAATCTTGTGCATAAAATCCCCATCTAGTGCCTACTCATCCAATATGGGGATTTTCTACACAAGCCTTCTGGCATCCATTGATTACTCTGGCTTGCGCTGAGTGGCAATACGTATACAGAGTTTTGCCTGTTTTAATAATAGTTATAAGCAACCATAACAAATGGTAATCATGTGATGTTTATTGACCTATCCAACATCACAGATTTCTATTATCCCTATATAAGAAACTAGTGAAC
The DNA here is from genome assembly GCA_028023455.1 of Epiperipatus broadwayi. Classification (NCBI taxonomy): domain Eukaryota; kingdom Metazoa; phylum Onychophora; class Udeonychophora; order Euonychophora; family Peripatidae; genus Epiperipatus; species Epiperipatus broadwayi. Next base: position 2,273,670 of record JAQFVV010012558.1, on the reverse strand, counting down.
AGAAGACATTATTGACCAATTTAGTCAAATGTTGAACTGCAATGGTTTGAGCCTTTCTTAAATATTTGATCTTTTAGCTAAGAATGGATATTCTTTTTTTTATTAATAATTAGATGACTATATGAAAGAAAAACCTTAAACTTGCTTAGAAACACACTATAATAGTATGAATGGATGTGTAGTTCATATCACCCCTGTCTTCATACTTAAATAAACTAATAGAATATTAATAATCTATTATCAACACAACAGATATATATGACATAATATCTGGGTTCATCTTTATATGATTCCGTATACTTTTTGGCTGAATTGCACATGCCATCAAATCGGTAGTGAAGTGGTGCAAGCATTGATGTATAACAAGATTAAAGGTTCAACCAACAGAAAACTAGAATTAAGACTTTTCAAATATAAAAGTAGGGGTGAGATGATAGTAAATAACAAAATCAATATAAGAATCAATTGTTTCTTGGCTTAATTAGTTTTATATTGTAATGGTCAAGTTTGTATATTTGCGTAACAGAATTCAGAATCCAAGCAAAAGATACTGAAGCTGACCAGACTAGGATTGTGACATCCCAAGTCCGACCACACTTCAACTCATAAGCTAGTACTCCAAAATTCAAGACCCTATGAATGACCACCTTGAAATTACACATAGCACACTCCTTTATTCGCGGCTGACATAGATCAGGGAGAAACAATGAGACTTATAATTAAAATTACTAATTGATCGCATCTAACGAATAACTAACTTAATGGAGGCCTTTATAATGCATAGATTCTATAAACATATAATCAATAATTAGAATTGGATTGAATAACGAGACCAAGAATGGACTAGGTTAATTTACTAAAGTTTTATTTTCTCCAATAAATCAGAATTTAAGCCCAAGATATATATAACAACTTACATAACGTGAAAATGCACGCAGGCATTTAATGGCTGAAGAGTGTTTAGGTATGCTCTTCAGCCAGATTCTTTTATGAGATATTAAAACAAATAGTACATTTAAGTAAGATGAATGTAACAGGTGTTCATCTTATAAAATCATGATAGCCATAGACAGAGAAATCATCATTGCCTTTGCTGAGTTACAATTTAAATACAAATATTTATACAAATTTATATAAGCGTGAAAATTCATGCAGGCATTTAAATAAATAACTTATCACTACATCATGTCTATAGTGGAACATATGCCAACTCCTCTTAATGTGTGGCTGAATACCAATAATTAGACTAAACCTTAGTTAACACTTATGGTGAACGTTTCTCATCTGTTTTATATTTATTTATTTAGTCTAAAATCGGCTACAATAAATTAGATTGACCAGGCTTTTAAGAGTATCTCAGACAATTGCTGAAAGAAATGAAATAGGGAGCACCGAGCGAGTCATTACTATGTTCATAAGAGGGTTTCGAAACCATGCAGAAAATAAAGTTATAAAATAATTACGTGAAGAAGTTTTAATTAATCTCTTCTTGAAATATTGAAGTTTAGTGTTTGCTGTTTTGAAACATCAGCATATCATAAAATAAATATCATATAATAAATATTGAAAGCTATGTGATAAAAAATAAGTATAGACATAACTGCAGTGATATAGTTTAGAGTAGGAAACATTAATTCATTTCTTAAAGAAGGAAATTTTAAAAAACAAGTGGGTCATTTAAAGATTTTAACACAATAGAAAAGTAACTTTAACATTTAAAAAAAAATACATTTAGTGGTTAGTTAGCTAACTTGAGTTTAAGGTTTAAAAGGTGGTATGAAATTATAAAGAACTCTGCAGTTTAAGGTAATTTACTGGTATTAGTAAGTGCTTGAGCTGGAGTTTGGTAAGTTTTCTGGGCAGCTTGCGGCATGCCATTCTTTTGCGGTTAGGCTGTAAATATTATAGCGGCATCCTCTTCTCTTGCAGTTAGGCTGGCTGTAGATATTATAGCGGCATCCTGGTTATGATGGTGTCAGATGGAAGCGAACCCGTCGCCTCATTACAGAGTGACAGCCAAGACTGCCCCACTAGCCTGACATCTCAGTTCAAAACTAAATTTGATTTTAAATGGCAAATGCTATTCAAAATGGAGTCTCTCTTTCTTTCTTTTTTTCCAAGCTCAAAAATATGGCCTATTTATACGTTCATCTTATCAGCTTAACACCTTTAAGAATTTTCTTTGCCCCAGGATTACATTTTAATTAAATTTGTCAAACATACAATCTGCTTTCAAATATGCTGATAAGTTTCTGAGGTGTTATAACTTTTCCTTAATTCTGTTTTAATTAAATTTCCAAAAACATGTAATTTTGATTTTAAATATCGATAAATTATTAAAGCATTTCAGTTATAACTTTTATGGTTTTTGTGAAACTATTTTGCCATAAATAATTTTAATTAGTTAAGTCCAAAAAAAGCTTAATTTTTATATCTGGCGCAATTTCAATTAGCCAGATTTTAAAATGACTTTTTAACTTGACCCAAGGTAGGTGTGGTCATTAATTACATACTTGTTAGGATGAAATCTATTTCTAACCAAAACTTTTAATTCTAAGAAAAAAACAACACTTAATTTTAAAGAAAACTTCTCAGCACATTTGAAAGAAAACCTTTTAAACATATTTTAAATAAACCTTTTTAAAATATTTTCATCTTTTAATATAACACAATACATTTTTATGTTTTAAATCACACCACCCCTATATACATTACATATATAGGTTGGATTATATATCCACATACGAATTAAAATAATAACTTTATTAATAAATTGACCCCTATCATTACTTAACATAATAAAAGTATTTTATTAAAATAATATGTGATAATAATAATATGCTATAATTCTATCAAGTCTATTTAATTATAGCGTTCTTTCGTATGTAAATATACAATGCTGTTCAGACAGCCATAGTAGCAAATTGTAGCTTCATTTTACATATATTAATAGTTTAAATGAGGTTTGAATCTAACACAGACGAATGGATTAATAGATTGATGATGAAACGGCAAGGGATTAGGAGGTTCCCATTTCAATATATTTTTTCTAAATAGTAAATAATTTACATATATCATCATGTTTGTTAATACAGTCTTGTTTCATAAAGATACCATTGGCTTCTCTGATTTTTATGTGGTAGAGAGAGTCACATCTGGATAGGATCCTGGTGTTTAAAGTCTATACTATGACCAGTTTCCATAGCATGAAATGAGAATGCTGCTGCTAATGAGCATTCACTGCATCCATTCTAGGGGAAATAAACACCCTAATTCAGTAAATCAGTATTCATAATCATTGGCACTACCATTTCATGCTGTAGCATAATACAGATTTTTCAACCAATAGGATCCCATCCAGATGCAACAGTCTCCACTAAAGAAAAATTAAGCAGTCATTGTGATCTTTAAGAAACCATATTGTATCAATAAAAACATATAAATTACTTTCCATTTGGAAATTTTTTTTAAAAACCCAAGAATTCAAATAACTGTTGATTTTTATATTGACTTTCTTGACTACTATCATTCTACTTCCTCTTCTATATATTAAAATTTTCCATTCTTGCTTTCTATTGGTTGAACCTTTAATCTTTTTATAAGTCAATGGTTATAGTACCATCACAACAGGTTTTAATAACAACCATTACCTATTTTAAGCCAGGTGCAAACCAGTTAAATATTAGTATCATAGAAATATAAATAACAGATGAATGAATCTGGATGATATGTCATTTATACATACACAATTTTATAGACATTTTCATTAATAAAATATGTGTGCTGTACATGCAGGATATCTAATAAATCAATAATAACATATACAACCAAGATATCCCATAAATCATAGTTAATATATATTTTATATAATTCAGGATCATGATATATCTGATCAATAACAACAAATTGTAATAATTCTATACTATTAAGAACTGCAAGAAAGACAGCTATTACAAACTAAAGCAACAATTTACAAGCAAATTTTCTAATGAGACAAGATACTGTTTGAAGAAAAAAAAAGATTTAAAATAATCCTTTAAAATTAATTGTATATCAAAAATTAATGGAGATATAATAAAATATAATTGTGAATTAGCAAGGAAAGCTATAAAAAGAGAATAAAAGTCCCAAAAGTATAAAACATCATCTTGATATTGAAAGAAAAATTATTTTTGCAGTAAGAAAAAAAAAATGAAACTATTAGTAAAAAGAAAGATGACATCATGAAATGTGTGGAAAAGTTCTATAAAGAATTGTATAGTAATAAATGATAAAAAAAGAACAAAGCAACTCTTGCAGTTAATTGTCTATACATATTGCCACTCAGTGCAAGCTAGAGAAATCAATGGATGCCAGAAGGCTTGTGTATAAAATCCCCATCTAGTGCCTATTCATCCAATATCCCCAGACTAGTTTCTGGCATGAGGCCTTTGTCAGTGAGGAGCCTTGGATCTGAAAGCACTGCACCTAGATCTTAGGATCTAATGCAACTTTCCAGCAGCCACTTTTTATCTCTACTTAACCATAAAACTATGAGACTTAAATTGAAAACACTATAATATTTTCAATCCAAGCTCAGGTGATGTTTATTGGCTTTAAACCAATCCTGCCCAATAGGATAATGGTGGCTATGATTATTAAAGAACCAAAGACACCAAAATGTATAGGTACTGAACTGAGTTCAGACTTATATGACTATATAAGCTGATGAGCTTGGATGGAAAATATTAGTGTTTTCAATTTAACTCACATAGTTTTGTAGTTAAGTAGAGATAAAAGGTGGCTGCTGGAGTGTTGCATTACATCCTAAGATCTAGATGCAGTGCTCTCAGATGCAAGGCTTCTCACCGACAAAAGCCACAAGCCAGAAACTAGTCTGGGGATATTGGATGAGCAGCACTAGATGGGGATTTTATGCATAAGCCTTCTGGCATCCATTGATTACTCTGGCTTGCAGTGAGTGGCAATACATATAGAAAGTTTTTGCCTGTTTTAATAAGTTAAGAGCAAGCAAAAGAAATGGTGAGTATATAATGTTTATTCATTTTAAATGAACTGAGACATGCAATTAAATCTATGAAAAAGAGAAATGCTCAAGAAAATGGAGTTATTGTTGACATTTTACAAAATGCAGATGAAAAAATAGTAAAATTGTTTGCTAAATATCTAAATGATAATGATATATCATATCAAATGATTGAAAAAATATAGTAGTAATATTGATATTTAAGAAAAATGATATAGAAAATATTCGAACATACAGATCTATCAGTCTTCTATCAATTTTATATAAATTTTTTACGAAGATAATTCTAACTCAACTACAGAAAACTTTGGATTCTGACTGACCAAAAGAAGATCGATTTAAAAGTGCTTTTAACAAAGTGATCACATCCAAGTATTAAGAGAAGTTATTGAAAGGCCCAATGAATATGAATTGCCATTTATGTTTTGCATTTATAGATTATGAAAAAGCATTTGGTTGTATAAGCTTTGCAATGATTAAACCACTGGATCATCAAGATATACTGCCAGAATATTTTCATATCCTAAAGAACTTTTATCAAAATGCAAACACCAGTGATTAGATTATATGGCGATATTAAGTTATATGACAGGATGATTCCAAATCTGCAAAATATTTTGTAACAGCTTTATAAGAAGTAATTTATGAATGAAAATGGAAAGATAACGGAACAAAAATGAATGGATATTATTTAAATCATCTTGTTTTTGCAAATAATGCTTCAGAGTGTCAGGAAATGTTGCAAGAGTTATCAAATAAAAGTAAAAAAGTATGACTAAAGCTAAATGCTAAAGAGACTAAACTAAAGTTAAATGAATTTTCTCAGAAAAAAAATAAACATTGATAATCATGAATTAGCTAACATTAACAATTACAAATATCTTAGTCAAATAGTTAATACTTACGAAAATATAATGGATGAAATTAATCATAGAACTAAACTTGAATGGAGCATTTTTGATAGAAATTACTTAGTATTAAAGAGAATATGCCTAAGTGTTTAAAAAAAATTTTTTTGATTGATGAGTTTTATTAGTCTTATTTAACTTGGACATTTAACAGAAGAAAAATAAAAAATACTTTAGAATACTCATTAGTACAAAGAGTTATATGTTAGGAATAAAAAAAGAGATCAAAAATAAAATACTTAAATAAAAAACAAACAAGTAGTATTGGCTACAGTGTTAGAATTAAGAAACTAAAATTGCATTGGCTGGATTTATTATTAGAAGAAATGATAATAGATAAGCAATTGAAAATTTAAACCAGATTCAAAGAAATTATAAAACAGAAAGAGGCTATGTATAAGTTGGATGGATGAAATAAGGAAGTTTGTTGGTATTTGTGAAAAAGAGAGACTAGATAATAGACAAACTGGATTAAATTTAGAAAGATCTTTATCCTGCAGTCGATAATGATTCAAAATGATGATATTCTAATATATAGAAAGAAGCAGACTAAAGAAAATCATCTCTCCATTGATCAACCTTAGGGTAATGCAGTGTTAATGGATTGAATTTAGTATTAATGATGATGCCATTTGAGTGCTACTTTGGTTATAAGATCACAACAACCATATAACCAATACATTCTCATTCAAGCCATTGTTTCCCATAATAATATTTTTATAAACTACAGAAATTAATATTTAAATAGCATGCTTAATTATTAATATCACATACCTCAAATAGAGAATAGACAATGAAAAACGATGAAAGCATCAATTTAAAAATAATAATAATAATTTAATGAAATAGCATTTGAGTTGATTTGGTTTAAAATTTGTTAAATATTAATTAATATAAATATATATTGGAATAAACATGGATATCTATTACATGTAGTTTTCATGTAGCCAGTGAAGGAAAAGGCTAGCTTAATACATAACATGTTAGGTTGATTACATATTATAGTTTTCGTTTTAAAGGTAAGAATTTTTTTTCTTTAATATTTAGAAAGTTTTTTTTACATCAATAAATTTAATCCTTTAATTAATTCCAATATTGATTAATTAAACTTGAAAAAAATTGTACAAGTAATTTTTTGTTGTTGCAAATTTTGCCTCTATTATTAAATCGATTTTAGGAAAACATTCTTTCGAAGTAAAATTAATCTACTTAAAAAAGGTTAATTTTTAGTATTGCTAATTGCCTTCATAAAATAATTTGCGCTATGATCTTTAAGATTAAAAATCTTCAAGAAAACCAGGACATTTTCATATGCACAGCTAATTTTTGTTATGTTCACTCTAGTCAGAGAATGATAAAAAAGAACAGCTAAATCTTGAACTAATAACTGCCTAACAGAATACCAACCATGATGAAAAGAAAAATCAAGATGGAAATTAAATAAAGTTACATACTGCTATGGAAATTGTTACATGATGACTTATAAGCATAGAATGCAAGATTTACCTCCAATATTTGATAATCATATTAAAATCATTTTGAATTTCATAAATTTTTGTGAACATTCTATAAATTTCAAATGGAAGATTTTGTTTTAGTTCACATATAAAGGATTTGATTATGTATTTTTTTTTTTTGTATTTCTAAGTTATATGTTCTCATTTTAGGTAGAGTTAATCAGTAATTTTATTTAGTTTCAAAAGATTATTGAACTATAATATTACAAAAAGCACTTATAACTACATACATAGGATAGGGTAATAGGAGATTGAGATTATAAAAAAATAGGTATGTGGTATTTGCATAATATAAATTTGATTTTTTTATCCCACGCAAGAGATGAGGAAATTTAAATTTCCATGTACAGTAACTTGACAATTTTGAAAGCAACTTCCATTATATGATTTACAATTTTTTTTATATTCATCATTATATTAATCTTATATACATGGATTAATGATTATTAAAGTAATTTTATTTTATATTAAAGTGAAATTTATTGATTATTAAATTCTAAAATGTAAGGCCCAACTTTAGGGACTATTCTTTTCTATAATGAATTGAATAGTTGATAATTTTAAATTAGTTCAGCTTATAATAATCTCTCGTCATTCCATATTTAAAGAAAAATGTGACGTTTATATATTTTAAAATATGAAGAATGCTTTAATAGAATATACCCTATTAATGATATAAATTTTAGGGATAGAATTACCAAGAATAGGTACATAGATATTTTGATGAGTGATTAATATGTATGGATATATAAATAAATAAATAGCCGATATCAATAGTCACTACTAATTCTTAAATATTATGAGAATACTGTGTTAGAACTGAAATAATATAAAAAGTTAGAAACTTGATAACAAATTGAAGTGATGTGAGGATGTGTTTACATAGTACTGTTTAACAGAAAATAGACTTGAATTTATAAATTAACAGTTTTCAAGTGGTTTCTATATCTAGCATAATGTATTGTAACCATACATGTTACATGGCACACAATAACATAGTGTGGGTGCACAAATATATATAAAGTTGAAAAAAAAAGAAATAAACACAGATGAAAATTTTGTACATATTTTTCTACATTTCCTGCGAATAAAATAATCCTATAAAAGGTTAAATAATCCTGAATTTAAAGTAAAATTTTATTATAAATTAAACATTTAAAAAGGTCTAAATAAATATTAATATTGTATCCTTATTTAAAAATTAAAAACAAGCATGTTTTATGTTAAAATAGAACTGATAATTGTAAACAGTTTCTATTATCTATTTTGAAATCTTTTTAATTAATTGGTAAATTTCTATTTAGTAGAAATGTTTGTGTATCATACTTTGATAAAAAAATTCAAAGTTGCTTTCAAAAAGATCAAAATTGTTTTTAATCAAGATAAAGAACAGTTTTTAATTTTGTGTTTTTGTCACCTCTGCTGACCATATAAAAAGAGTTGATAAAAAGAATAGTTTATTTGGCTGGTAGTTTTTGCAAGAGTTGGCTAATGATTTTTGAGAAGTAGTTGGCAGTAATAGCTGGCCAGAAGTAGCTAGCTAGCAGAATAGTCCAGATCAGGACAGAAAACTAACATGAAGAAATAAGATTACAAGGAGACCAAATCAAAAAGTTGCTCTATAATCACAATGGTGGAGTTTTGAATTCACATGGAGAAAGGGTTAACTTCAAGTGTTTCATAACTACAAATGCATTCTTCAAGACAATTCGCTTGCCTATCCAATCATAGACACAAGAGAGAACACTGCAGTTACCTGAATTATATTTTTCCTGATGTGACAATAAACCAATCTCACTAAGAGAACCACAGCTTGCTGAAGGAGTAATTATATATATGCTGATGTACCTATAGGCAGAGACTCACAAATAAATGTATGTGGTGAGTAGTGTTATATATAATGAGAAGGAATTTTAAATAAGTTCTTTTGAGTAATTTCTTAAAATGACATTTTAAAGAACAGCTAAATAATTTTACTTAAGTTAATCATATGTAATGAGATATTATTTTATATAGCGCTGTTTTTTTATGTAATAGTAATATTAGCGATTAAGCCAATGCACATACACTTTCTAAAATACTATAACTCGTGTCTGAAAATCTTTCAACCCAAACATTTATGTATAGGCAAATCTTAAGTGTGTGGAAATAAGAGCATGACGGTGTTACACAATCACTTTAAATTACATTTGTTATGTTTGAACAAATGACATTTGCGAAATCTTTACAATTTATGAACCGTCATTCTTTAGTTGAAATTAAACATATATAATGAGATATTAATCATTTAAAAATAGATTTAATTCATAGATGATTTTATATTTGTTCTTTCAAGAGAATAATTGAAAATATTTAAAATCTATATTTTTAAATTTAAAGACGTTTCTACTTATTCAATCAACAGTAATCCTGTCAAGATTGACTTATTTTTTGAAAGAAAAAAGAAAGAGAAAGAAGTAGACTTATATTCAATAACTGACTCAAATTAATTTTTTCAATATACAAATGTATATGTGAATGTTATATACTTTCAACAGCATTTTAATAACTTTATTATTTTCACAAGTTAAAATATATGTTATAAATGCCAGTGTGCACATACATTTCTATGTGCAAAACATATATGTTAATTACATTATAAAAATTAATGCCATTTATTATTTTGATAAATTCAAATATGTTAGACGAATTTCATTTATACATTAAATCAATTATTGTACAGCATATATGTGCACAGATTACATATATGTGTTTTAAGTAAGCTGAATACAAGTTTTTCATATTATTAAAATGTTATAACTGAAATTTTTCATCATTATTGTATTTTGTATGATGATTGAAATATATCCATCAATCGTACTTCACATCTATATGTAAATATCAATGCTTGTCAGATAAACACTTGTATGTCAATTTTAATCATTTATTTTATGACATTTCAAATATGTTCAGAAATTATTAGCCACATGTCATGTGTTGAATGTGTTTTAAGTAAACTTATTAGAACATATATGTAAACCACAATATAGTAACTTGAATTTTGTACATTAATCAAGTAAACACATATAAAATTTAATCGTCTTTTTAATTTTATTAAATGTCTATTGAAATGTATTCATTGCATATTATAAACACACATCTGTGTACATATTTATATATGTGTTGTATGTCATCCCATTAACAGGTATTGTAAGTCAATGTAATAACTTGAATTTTGTAGTAATTTTGTAAATCACAAATATGATAGTTTTATTTGTGTATATTAATCAAAATCAGAAATCTTATATATATATATATAAATATAGCCTTATTCTAGAGACCTTAACTTTATATTGTTATTGTTATTAATAAATTTGTATTCAATTGTTAAAATTATTACAGTGACTTGATTTCAAATATTTTTGGAATATTATGTTGCATCATCTCTTGATCACAATAATGGTAATAGAGCTTATGTTCTCTGAGCTAGATTCATGCATAATGATCTGATATATTAAAGGGGATGTATTTTAGTTCAGGGGTATTCCAGTATAACATTGTCCTGGTTTGGCATGAGGATTATATTCTTCAAAGCTTATGCACTACACTTATTTTAGTTTAGTCTCTATTAGAAATTGAGTTTATAGTTGGCCAGTACATTAATGGTACTAAGTGGCCAGAGCAATGATGATGATCAGCATGCTTTAATATCCCAGCATTATTGCTGTGATGATTATGCATTTTATGGATGAGTACTTAAGATGGTACACTCAAATTATGTTTAAATATTTGCCCCAAGCTGGCAAAGGCTAAATAATTGGCCTGGTCTACAGTAGACCCATTTCAAATCCAGTCACAAGATTGACTAATGATTTATTTGATAGTTGATCATTCATGATGATGAATAATTATTTCTTGTAATACTTACTTTTATAATTATAATGCGGGTTTGATTTTTGGTTAATAATACTTTTAGTTGCTCTAAGGAGTTAACTGGGCTGATCTCAGAGATATCAAAATCTCTCGTGCTCTTATAATATACATTACTTATATATTTTTGTGATATTAAACATTACTTTAATATCTCTCACATCATCAATACTTTACTTTAATATCTCTTAATTTAATATCTTACTTTATTTTAATCTTATCTCATATTATATCTAAGTTTCATTACTTGAAATATTTGTTTACTTGGGGTGGATGATCATTTTCCATCACTCCAGGTTCACCCCAAATTTATCCCCATCCCATTATAATATATTGCTTATATGATGATATTGCAAAGAAAGTCTTTAGAGATTTGAAAATGAAATATACAGTTAACTATTTAATAATGATTTCTGCTCCATAGTTATATATTTTGATAATGAATTCTAGATGTTGATATTGCCATTTATTTTTAATTATTAGATTATTTATTGAGATAATGAGTAGAGGTGATGATCATATATGTGTGAATGATTGTTGTAGAACTATATAATCAGAATTCATGCTGTGTCAGCATATGATAAATATAATATTGACTTAGAATGATGTTTCATGCATATATATCTGACATGATATTTATGTATAAAGCCAACTGGTTACTGATAGATATTATATGGTCCATGATAAACTGCAGATATGTTATGTGCCTGTGAGTTCACCACATTATGTTCTGATTGTGGAGAATTAATAGAAGGTTCACAGATTTCCCAGAACTATGGCATATACATCTTAGTAATGAACAAAAACTTTGGGAAAAGATGTGGTGGGAATTTTTATCCAGAAAATTTTTTTTTTTAAATACTTCTATAAATAGGTATTTGACAGAGATGTGATGCACCATGACTTCTCCTTATATGGAGTCAGGAATCTCTCAGCAACTATGCCCAGAAAAACTTGTTAGCCACTTTGACTTCACTTTCCATTCCCCACCTCAAGTTTTCCCATATTCTTCTCTATCCTTCTCCAGCTCACTTCCACAACATAATCTTGTCAACTCCATGGCTTTTCCCCAAACCCAGCATAAAAACTAATAAGCCACTTTATGTGTAATCATTTTGTTTATATTTATTCTTCCACAATTTCATTATTTGTACCCTTTCTGCTTTCAGACATTTACATTCAATTAAGAGATGCCTAATATTTTCTATGCCTTCCTTACACAACTTGCAGACTAAATCACCCATATTTTTCCATTTATGTATATATTTTCTTGTTGCTAAAGATCCCGTTTGAGCCTTAAACAGTAAACTACTTTCCTTGCTATTATCATAAATTAACTCATACCCAATATCCTGTTTACTTCTATAAATGTTCAAACTCTTTTTACTCTCCATCTCTCCAACTCCCTATTCTTTGTTAACGCATCTATTCTTCTATCCCACTCCTTAATATTATAACACTCAACAATTCTCCTAATACAATCATCCCACCTTTTGTATAAGTATACTGATGTAAATTCTTTATCTAAATCTTCTGCATATCGAACTACCTTTCGCACCCATCTTGTTGCCTACCCTTTGTTCATAACCCAATTAAATACTATTTAGGCTATTCTTTTATTATCCATAAACTGCAGTCTGCCAAACATTTTCATTTTGCTTTTTGCATCTCTCATATAAAAACTTGACAATCCCATTTCTCCTTGAATTCCCTCCTTTGCTGTCCACACTTCTGCATCTAATGCATATCTTCGTACTTCTCTTTGTACTTTTTCTAAGTAATCTAATACCCCTTTACTAACATATAATGCATCATAGCCATATGTTAACCCTGCTACTGCCACTGCCTTTCATACAATTCTAGCTACATCATATTTATTATATGAGAACACTGTTGATTTCTTTATCAATCCCTTTCTTTTCTTTGTTTCATTTATCAATTTTTTCTCTCATTCATCCAATCAATTTCTCTGATTACTTAAGATGATTCCCAAATAGTTATATCTATTCACCACACTTAACTTCATATCCCCTAGTAAAAATTCTCTGTCTTCTCTTTCCCCAGTATTAAACATCATTACTTTTGATTTTTCTTCACTAAATTTAATCATCTCTTTACCTACCTTTGTGCATGTTCTCAGCATAACTTCCATATCTTCCCTTCTTTCTGCACACAAAAAAATGTAATGTCATCTGCAAATAAAAGACCCAGCAATGTATATACTTCCTTGCCACCTATTAATGATATCTCTACCCCTCTTCCTAGTCTTTCTATTGCTCTCTCTCTCTCCATTTTTCTCAAATACAACAAAAACAAAATAGGTGATGTAGGGCATCCTTGCCTTATTCCCACCCCATTTTTAACTTTAACTGATTCTATATTCCCTAATTGATATGTATAGTAATTATTCTATAATTTCTTAATAATATCCACTAAAGCTCTATCCATTCCCAAATTTACTAAACTTACGCATAATCAGTTATAGATCCAATGGTACCCACTGATAGGTGATCTTGGCTATATTTTCCAGCAGCACTAAAGTTCCAAATCAAGCACATTCATATGCTTGATTTGGATTTTATATCCCAGTGAATACTACTGGAAAATGTAAACATGATACTTGTATACTTAATTCCAGCATAATATTTGCATATTTTACTTTCATACATAGATAGATAAGAGTGTGTGTGCGCACATCATGATACTCACATCAAATTTTGCTGCTTAAAAATTATTACAGCTTTTATAACATTCCACAAACAACTTTGCAAACTTTTATTATATTTCAATATGTAGCAAAATAAAGACAATATCATAATAATAAAGAACTTTAAAATTCATGTTAAATTTGATTTGATAAAATTCTTACCAGTTTCCGGGAAAATAGTAAAAACTTTCTTTTCATCCTCAGTTACTAAGATCCATCTAAATTCTGCGATGAAATTCTGCTTATTAATAAGAGTTACTGTACCTCTCATACCTAAATGAAATCACACACACACACACATATATATTTAATTTTGAAATTGCACCTAATATATTACTTAAATATTAAGTGCAATAATGTTGTTTAAGGAGGTTTATTTAAACTTCTTTGTATCAATAATTTCAGTATCTGTGATCAAGATGCAATCTTTAGTATAACCAAAAATAAAGGTGGGATTCCACCTTTATTATTAAAAGGTTACCTTGACAACAGATTGACATTGTTGATTATTATTGATATTGGTATCGTTTAAGTGTTGACTGCTTGTAATGCTTATATATTGTAACGGTATATAAATATGCCGTTACATTATTTTAAAACTAAAATAAAAAGAGATCATGAATAAAAATTGATTTATTAAAATGAAAAAAAAAACTTAACTTAAAAACTGAAAATTAAAAGTTGTGTAACGTATATATAGATCGCACAGATAGGAAACTTTGAAGGCTTTTAAAAATAAAAGCATTTGAAAGTATTTTTTTTGTGAAAAAAAAAAAGTAAAAATATAAACATTGATATTTTAAAAATAGAAATAATGTTGATTTCTATAGTCTTAGAAAATGAAAATGATTGTCTTATTAATTAAATGATTTTTCAAAAGCAAACTACCTCGTGAGGCATGTAAAATAAATTAAATGGTCAGATAAGAGAATACAAAGGAATTAAATGACCAATCCAAACACGAATATGACAGCACGGACCATAACTGAAACACGAATGGATTAGTGATGTCTTGCTCGTTGAATCTCAAGATCTGATAAGAGGCCAAGAAAAATATAAAAGCAAAATGATTATTATAATTGTGATCTGAGAGCTGACTTCGTTATAACTGGCTATATTGCAGATTTTCACGATGTGGAAGTCTACAATAAGTTTGATTTTCCGGACAACCAGCTGAGGCCTCGGGATGACAGTTCCTGACCAAATCAATAGCAAATAACGGTTTCATTTCAAAGAATGACAAAATCTACAAAAGTGATCACGAAGACGGATCCCTAAAATCCGCTCAATCCGTAACGTATGAACTCTAGTGTCTATTTAATAAGAACTTTCCTAAAAATTGCAATTAATTAATAGCTGAAAATAAGAACTCTTATCTGATTTAAAAATGCAAAATCAATTATTAATATTTTTTTTATGTGAATGTTTAAGCAATCATTTCTATTTCATTTTTTTTGTGTATGTGTGTGTTATGTTCTAATTAAAAGTTACGTTAACGTCGGGAGGGTTTGATTTCATTACCTGATATGTATGTGTTTTGCTGTCGGTTGCTTCACTTACCCCTTTGAATGACTCGATTTGTTTTTTTGGGGAAAACTTCTTTTAAGGGGTGAATGACTCGATTTGTTTTCGGGAAAACTTCGTATGGGAAGGACCGTTAGTAGCACATGCGTCTCGGTAAAATAGAAATTCACCCTCAGAAATATCCATCTGTGCGGTCTATTTAAGTAGTAATGTGAATTTAAATTTAAAAAAATTATTAATGTAAAATCTAAAATAAATTTATTCCTCAATTTTAAATGTGCGTTAATAAAAAAAATCTATTTGTGCGTTAATTACTGGCAGTGGCTTATTTTATTTTATTTTTTTTATATTGAAATATAATTGGATAAGAATTTATATTATATTAATCTCTGCTACTCCTTAAGCTAGTGGCAAGGGCAAATGGTCAATAAAAGAAGAGTGGAATTTTTAACAGCGTGTATCTGCCTACTTTATAAATTTTTCTAGGTTCGAATGGCCTAGATGGCGCCCTGTCGGCAGATACTTTATGAGAACAATTTCAGTGACCGTTAAAATATATATAATTGTATGAATAGATTATTTAATAATATACAGTTTATAAAGAAATATTTTTAATTATTTCGGTTGTAATCATTATCAAGTCAAATGATGTATAGAAAAAACAGATGTTACATGGTTTTTCCACAATTGTGTATTTCAGTATGGGTTTGTCTATTTATTAGTCTTTAAATTGGTTTATAAGAAATTGTCTCTAATTTTTCTTTTGCTGTAAAAACTTTCTTCATGTAATATTTTCTGTATAATCTGAATTGAAGATAAATTTAAAGGGACAAGACTATATTATATATATATATAACAAACTGAATATCAAATCACCGTAAATATTAAGAATTTTTCAGCTACACCCTCTGTGAACAAACGTTAACATTAAATAAAACTCCATCTATTATATATGTGTACAGAAAATGCACAAATAATCAGATTAATACATTTCAGTTTTTTTAATCATAAAAGAATTTTTTCACTTTATATTTAACTTCAATTCAGATTAAACAAAAATATTATACAAAAGAGAGGCTTCATAAACAAAGAAAAATTAAAGTGACAATTCTTATAAATCAATTTAATGATTTGGTAGTAAATAGACTGTAAGCAATACTAAATATACAATTCCTGGAAAAATCATGTGATATCTGTTTCTCATCTGTTAATAATGATTACAATCTAGATAATCAAAAATACTTTTATATATGTAATATTGTTTCATTATGCTACTTTACAATTAAATATAGTACATTCATAGCAGGTAACTTTAAATTATATACATATAAAGTTTATTTATGGAGTATGATCAAAAAACACTATGACCTTTTTAATTCAGTTGTCTGCCAGTTCTATACCAACCATGTTTTTTTGATGGCAGAATAGATATGTATATTGTAATATCCGCGCTACGACTGTGCCAAGGTTATAACTGCAAGTCATACTGTGCGGTCAGCAAATAACGTTATACAATTCCCACGCTGTTCTTTTCCAATGAAGCTCTCCAACGAATTGGTCTGCCACAAAGCTCTCCAAACGAATTGGTCTGCAACGAAGCTCTCTAACGAATTGGTCTGCAACGAAGCTCAGCCACGGATGCTCTTTGACGAATGGTCTGCACCGACTGCTCTCCAATGAATGGTCTGCAAGCGGATGCTCTCCAACGATTGGTCTGCACCGACTGTTCTCCAATGAATGGTCTGCAAGCAGATGCTCTCCAAACGAATGGTCTGCAACTTGCTACTGCATGACTGCTCTCTACTGCGCTCTATATTACACTGCTAGATGTTACCCAGTCTTATCGCTCTCTGACAATTGCAACGATCAATCAATGCACTGACCAATAAGGTAACGTCTCTTATCTAGAAACATTTGTAATTAGCAATATTCTAGGAATTGTCGATCGCCATTACGTCAATACACTAATTAAATTCCTCAGCTATCAGAGCTGACTAAAACAGCCTTACGAATAAATTCTAGTTTTTCTGGAGTGCACAAAAATGTCTGCCATTTTTACAAACACTACACACCTCCCTCCACTCCAGAAAAACCCTTGTTGCTAACGTTACTAATTGGGATTGACATTTCACCCGGTTTCTCCGTCTACGGCTAAACTTGTAGTTCAACGTATTCGCTACACCCAGGTTCCAAATGCAACTGCGCCATTGTAATATCCGCACTTACGACTGTGCCAAGGTTATAACTGCAAGTCATACTGCGCGGTCAGCAAATAACGTTATACAATTCCCACGCTGTTCTTTTCCAACGCTCTCCAACAATTGGTCTGCCACGGCTCTCCAAACGAATTGGTCTGCAACGGCTCTCCAACGAATTGGTCTGCAACGGCTCAGCCACCGACTGCTCTCCAATGAATGGTCTGCAAGTGGATGCTCTCCAAATGAATGGTCTGCAACTTGCTACTGCGTGACTGCTCTCTACTGCTCTCTATATTACACTGCTAGATGTTACCCAGTCTTCTTATCACTCTCTGACAACTGCAATGATCAATCAATGCACTGATCAATAAGGTAACATCTCTTATCTAGAAACATTTGTAATTAGCAAATATTTCTAGGAATTGTCGATCGCCATTACGTCAATGCACTAATTAAATTCCTCAGCTATCAGAGCGCATCTAAAAACAGCCTTACGAATAAATTCTAGTTTTTCTGGAGTGCACAAAATGTCTGCCATTTTTACAAACACTACATATATTAATGTTTTTTATTAAATATTTACATTCATGACAGCCAAAACTAAATTATGAAATCTAGAAAAGGATCATATGTGAGATAGATGGATAAAATAATGTTCTTTGAATAATTGAAAATGATAGATATATAAGTCAATATGGAATAAGGTATAAAATAATATCACAAATTAGAATCATTAAATATCTGTTTCAGCCAACAAAATATCAAAAAGTTAAAGTGAGATATGGGTTCCCAGAAGTATGGTTTCAGAAATGTTGCCTTCACATCTGTTATGATAATAATAATTAAAAAAACAAGTCAGATATAACGTGACATTAGTTTTAATAAGCTTGTAGTTACAAAAATGCAATACAGAGAGCATACCAATAGCTCAAATAAGCTTTTAAGTGCGGTATGAGAAAATATTTAAAATCTCTATCCATAACACTGTCATCTCCAGACCAACTTGGTTTCGAGCTTATGGCTCAAGTCAGTGGAGAGCTAGTGTCCGAATATTCTAGCTCTCCACTGACATGACCATAAGCCAAAACCAAGTTGGTCTGGAAATGAGAGTATTCTGGAAAGAGATTTTAAATATTTTCTCATACCGCACTTATTAATTAAGAGCTTGATTGAGCTATTGGTCGCTCTCTGTATTACATCTGTTATGTTATGTATTAAGCCTAATCTTTCATAATAATTTTAACTTGTGATATCATTTTATATTTATTTCAGATATGGCATGAGGTAACATGCTAGGTGATTTTCTTACATTTTAATTCACATTATATTTTGTTATGTTAGAATTGATAATACTACTAGAAGTAGCATTATTGTAGATTTATTGTGTCCAACAAGTGATGCTTTAAATAGCTGTGAATAAAACATATTTAACTTTTAAATAAATAATGAAGCAAAAGGATTTGATAAAACAGCCTTAGCAACAGCCACTGTGAAAAAATAATAAAGACAATAACATTACTCACCAACTGACAAGAACTCGAGTATTTTCCATTCTCGTTCTCTATCCTCTAACTAAGATAAGCTACATCACATCCTCATACTGTTATACTAAGATAAATGGATTAAAGATGTAAATTATTAAAATATGATTTTCATGGGTTCAGTCCACTTTCATTTAAGCTCTTTAAAGTTTAGCATAATATCAGATCCAATATAACATTCATTTCAGGTTATATCCATTTTTGCTATTCCTAACACATTCTCCATAATGCTTACAATCTTTGTTTTACAAATACAAAACAAATAGGCAAGAGGCAATTTTCTTTAAAGAGAAAGGTAAACAAGTCTTTAAATAATACTTTATTGGGTAGATTCATCTAACAGCCCAGCAGAAGAATGATGAAAAAGAAGACATTACTCTTCCAACTTGACAATTGCCAGATAATCAGTTTGAGTGGTTTTTTAATCCTTGCTTTTATTTTCACACCTCTCTGAGGAGTGCCAAAGCACAAACCACGGTCAGGGGTTTGGGGAGGGGTTCCTGACAGAGATATTTTAAGTGCTGGCTCTGACTAAGCATTTATCACAAAGCTTGTAGAGGAATTGGCAATCCTCATTGTTTATAACTTACAAGCTTAAGAGATAGGGTCATGTGATCTATGACTCTTATTTTGACTATTTATAGTCTCTGCCATAAGTCTTATGCAATTTTATATTGCTAAGACTACTAATATATGGTATGGCTGAAAATCTATCAGCCCCATATAGCTATTTGAGTTGGATATTTGAAGACATATAGATGTCTGAAAATTTCAGATTTTCCACTCAATAGATAACTTTTAGATAAGTGCTTGGCTTTGGGTTGGTATTTTTAGATATAGTGTCTGAACCTACCCTGAGACCTCTCTGAGGAATGCTAAAGCATGAAACCATGGTCAGGGTCTGGGGAGGGGTTCCTGACAGAGATATTTTAAGTGCTGGCTCTGGCTAAGCATTTATCACAAAGCTTGTAGAGGAATTGGAAATCCTCATTGTTTATAACTTACAAGCTAAGAGATAGGGTCATGTGATCTATGACTCTTATTTTGACTAATAATTAGGTTCATTTGTTTATTAATATTAAATAATACTTAAATAGGATGAAAACTATATACCTATAAAAAAAATACCTAGCTGGTGAAAAAAAAAGTTTATTTAGTCTAAGTGTAAATCCATGTCCTAGACATAGCATTAAACCATTAAACTATTCTTTTTGAATAAGCAACAATCTTTTTTTAAAAATATAATATTAAACATACACAGTGATTTTAATTCTTCAATTTATATATCTCATTTTACTTTCTTCATTCAATGCCAAATACTCCAAATTGTCATTTTTTGCAACTATTCCTAAATGAAAACAGCCATTGCAATCTCAGAAACAAAGAAAATGAAATAAAGATAAAATAAAAGATAAAGAATAAATAATTAGGAATGAGTTTTTCAATATCTATAAAAACAACTTCCAAAAACAATCCTTTAACTAATTATTAAACAACTTAAAATTACTACACATCACTAATTGCCATTCTTTATGCTTACACAAGCTGTTTACACAGAGGCTAAACTCTTCATACAGTAGTGCCACTCAGTGCAAGCCAGAGTAATCAATGGATGCAAGATCTAGGTGTAGTGCTCTCAGATCCAAGGCTCCTTGGTGATGAAAGCCACAAGCTAGAAACTAGTCTGGGGATATTGAATGAGTGAGAGATTCTATGCACAAACCTTCTTGTATCCATTGATTACTCTGGTTTGCACTGAATGGTGCTACTATACGAAGAGTTTAGTCTCTGTATTAAATAACTTATGATTCTGCCTTTTAGCTTTCTTCTTCTGCAAAAAACTTTTCTTTAATCTACCATATAAAGTTATTAAATAATAACTTTACTAAATTAAAAAAATGATCTTGACCAGAATTTCATTAAATTTCAAACAGACAAAGAACCCATTTAAGAAAACTTTCTGTATAATTTTATCATCAGTTCTCACTTTTAATATCAAGTTACCAAGTGTGATTTTGGTATAGTCTAATTGTTAGGATCACAAATATTATTATATAAAAATTATTTATCACTTTATATTTATCATTACCAAAATCTTACATGATTCTACAGGTAGTCCTTGAATAGGTTCAATTTTTAGCAGAGAAGGCACTATATCTAACTTCAAACCAATAACTTCAGCTAAAACAAGAATGCGTTGTTTGTGGTGCCCATTAATTGTGTACTGAATTGCTCTAAAAAGATTAGTAAAATGTTTCAGAACTTAAATTCAAGTATTGTTTTAAAAGATGCAAAATATAATTTAAAATTGTTTTGTGTGTCTACCTTTGATAATTAACTTCTACATGAGAACAGAATATAATAGGAATAATAGACATAGAATGTGGAGGAATGACCTGTGACAGTGGGCTAGTTTCTTGCAACTCATGGCCAACATCCTATGAATTTGAAAAAAAAAAAATTAAATTTTCATCAACATTATCAAATTAAATATTTTTTTATAATAATAATAATAATAATTGAATGGTTATTTCTTAAAAGGTCATGTGGTATTTGGAATACCAAAGTAACAAATGACGCTAAGGCATTTAATCAAATGACGCTAAGGCATTTAATCTCTCATGTTTGAGAACATCACTATGCTAAACTGCTCAGAATGACATTTATTATATTTACATGATATAGTTGCTATCATGAGACTTCAGAAATTAGAAATAATTTTATTTAAATATTAAGTATGATTCCTGTGCCATTTCTATTTTCCTTAATTCATTTTTTTATAATCTCATTTTTCGGTATTGTAAAAATGTTTTTCCAATCATTATTTCTATCTATAATATACGATCCACACTAATTTACATTTCATCTGTGAAGACCAGGAATAATATTGACTCCTACTTCTTTACTTCAAAGCCATCATCTACAAATACATGAATAAATAATGAATACCAAAATATTTATGCCTAAGTGATTCTCAGACTAATATCTGCATATTCATTCATCAAAACAAAGCATTGTTTTGCACATATTCATCTAGCATCCATCTTTAGCTATTGTTATAATAAAAACTCTTTGATTAATCTGATATTTTTTAATTGTTTTAAACCAATCAAGAGCATCTTTAAAAAAATTTCAAACAATAAAATGTAAGATTTTTTACCTTGCAGTAACTTTTCTCCTTTGGGAGTTTAAATTTTTTAATTCTTACTAGAAATCTTTTGTTTCCATTAAAACACAACTATTAATTTAACCTAAAATTGTTTACTTTAATTATTATAACATCAGGTGAAATTTAAGAATTGAAATATTTTTCAGTTTTATGCTATAAAGAAGTAGATTTTTTTTTTACTATTTCTGGAATCAGTTAAGAGATATAGATATACACATACTTTTCTCAACTGTATATTTCTTTTATTTATTTAAAAATGAATTTGATGCTTAGAATATATATATATATATGAGAGACAGCAAATTTCTTTCTCCTTGTTGTAACTAATACAAATCTGATAGCAACATGGATTAATTATATTACAAAGCTGCATCAAAACATGCTTAATAAAAACCCTTAAAAATTGAGTAATAAACTGCCACATGTATACTAGAGAAAATATACATGCCATTTAAGTACATTGGTTTAAAAATAAAATAAAAAATTAGTTTATACATTTAATCACATTATTAACTATTTTATAAAGAAAAAATATTTTGAAAAAACAATAAAATGTTAAGTTGTACTATGTAAGGAAGAAAATTACCAGATTAGTAAATGTTAGGCCACACAAATTAACTAACCAATAACTATAATCTACATTTAAAATCCTAATCTACATAAGCAATAAACAAAGATTTAAACTAAATCTATCAAAAAGACATGACAATTAACTGCTTACAACCACTACTATTACATGTGTTGTGATTACAAACACAATACAACAATGCCTACTAGATCGGCTGAAATAATGCGATCAAGAGATACATAAAAAAAACTAATAACATTAACATAGAGAAAAATCAAATAAAAAAAATAATATAAGTTTTCTTTTCGAATTTTTATTAACAAATTATTTACATTAATACTTAGTAAAGGTGACGAGAACAATGAAGTAAAAGAATGAGCACAAACATGCTGGAGGTGAACAATGAGTTTTTGTAAAAAGGAGAGAAAAAATCTACTATGGAAGAATACAATTTCATACATGAAAGAGTTGAAGTTAAAGTTCGAAGACAAGTGTCGATCAAGTCTGAATAGCAATATTATCAAAACTCATATATAAATATCCAGAAAGCGAGGGTAAATGTAAACAACTCAATATAACTAAATGAAGAATTCGAAATTAAAGTCTTTGTAAGCAAAGTAGAAGTGTTTGAATTTCTAAAATTATCATTAATTCCCTACTATAGATCACAAAACCTAAATCTGAAAGTATGTATAAGATAAGAAACATT
The DNA here is from genome assembly GCA_028023455.1 of Epiperipatus broadwayi. NCBI lineage: Eukaryota > Metazoa > Onychophora > Udeonychophora > Euonychophora > Peripatidae > Epiperipatus > Epiperipatus broadwayi. The sequence goes on along the minus strand of JAQFVV010012558.1, from coordinate 2,249,894 downwards.
GACAATACTTCACTTGAAGCAAACTGCTAAAGCAAATATAATTAATAGTGAAAACAAACATGCAGTACTAAGCACAAGGGATACATCGAGAAAAGAAGGTCATTGTTCATAAAGCTATGACTTGTTGAGATCAGGATGGATTTGGCCCATCATTCCACACTGGTACATACAAAAATCAAGCCGATTTGTAATAAATTCATCTCATAACTCTCCATTTCAAAACACCAATTCTGAGGCTATTAAAGACAATCAACCTGACAGATATTCTAGAATACTTACAAGCTACTATCTACATGTAAATGAACCACCATGGATTAGTGGAACAAGGCATTAGGACATTTTGTTATATAAACTTTAAAGCCAAGCTAAAGTTAACATCATCAATATTATTTATTTGTATATTAGATATTATAATTTTGCTTTCTTTACTTTAATATAGGAGCAAAAAGATTCAATATTAATGTTGACAAGTAATATGAAGAAGAAATATCTTCATTTGTAATGTAATCTTAATAAAATAAAATCTAAGATGAATGCTTGATTGTGCAATAACCCAATCAAATATCCAAAGGGGAAAATTAACAAATATTAATATTTATTTTATGAATATTTATTCTCCTACCTATCTTAATCACCATCACTATAGAATACTCATTTTATCATAATCAAGGGCTTTATTATATAATTATTATCTACAATGGCTAACTTAATTAAATACTCTTCTCTATTACTTAGCATTCATCTACTGTAACTAGATCCTTCAGAATTACTAACCATAAAATATATTTGGTTAGTAACTTGTACTCTGAAGTAAATTTGTGATATAACATATATTTCAACTTGAATTACAAAATTATAATGTGACTCTCAAACATATTAATGATTTCTATTATATCCTCTCACATTTGTAATACTTAATAGTATTTTTTTCACATGGCTCTTCAAGATTCTTTTATATCTAAATAAATATGAAGTACCATAAGCTTTCTTTAATGTAGTTATAATTTAAAAACAATTAACAGTTTTAATTATAAATTCTTAAGTGTAACTCCTCAAATGAGGTATGTAATCAAAATATATGTATAATTCTATGTAGATAATGTGCTTTAATGATATGACCTTGTGATGGAAATGACTCTCAGACTCAATAAAATTACTATGACAAAGTTTAAATCAAAATATTCATTTATTTACAACACTAACAATAAATAACAAACACTTATACACATAAAGAAAATACTTCATTGACATACACACACACACACATATATATATATAAGCATTAAACTGTTTTACACATTTACAACAAATTAGTTACATAATTTACAAATAAACATAATGGTTATTATATACAATCAACCCTTCCCATAGTTAGTATTTAGTTCTTTTTTTCTTTTAATTATAAGTTTATTATTATTATTATTATTTCATTATGTATGCTTTCATACTAATATGCTATAGTTACATCATTCATGAATCATCTGGTAGTTACCTTCTCAGTCCTTTTTTTTATTACCTATATTTTATAATTCTCAATATTATAAGATAATTATATCATTTAAATTATATTTCATATTCCCAAATTTGACATGAAATATTAAACCATAATTTAATTAACAAAATTTATTGCTGCTGTGGTAATTAAAAAAATATAAAACAATATTTATAATGTAACTGAAATAAATAATAAAGCTAAGAACTCTTTTCCATATCATACAATTCACTTACGCCTTCATTCTCTCTCTCACTTATATTTTATAGTGATCTTTGATCTCAATTATTTTAATCATCTAGTAATTTATTCAAATTACTAACATATTTATTCTGTACATGGTTTTACCTTCAAGCAAATCTATCAAGACTTAGGAAGAAATTATAAAAATCCTTTAAATATTTAATCTACCTTTGATGCCTCCTATACTATTATTGATCTTAAACTTTATAGATAAGAAACTGATTTTATTAAATGCTATATACTAATAAAAATGATGGAGGTTTCTTTTAAATATAAGGTGTCATATTTAGTAGACAATCATTTTACTTAATGACTTTGTCCCAATTTTACCCTGGCTTCTTCCCTAAGCACTTACGGTATGTACTACCCTCACTAATCTGCAGAAAGCCCTCCCATCTTTTTCCAATAACTATATGGATATCACATAGATTGCTCCCACTTAACTATTCATCAGTTCTTCAGGGGATATTTTATCCTGTCCTGGAATTTTAATTTATCTTTCTCAATTGTGTATTTATCATCTAATATTATACTAATTCTAAACTACAATATATTATAATCTTCCCATGAATATTTTTCTATCGATATCTATGATCATGTTACACAACAAATAATCTATTTTTATTATGATTATTGATAAGATTTTTTCTTTCTAATAAAAGGAATCATGATATTGTTTTACATTAACATTCACTCTTTCTTGCTCGCATAAATATCACATTTTATAACATGTTTATTATTCTTTTCCAAGAATCCTTCCAGACTTTATTTATGATCACTAATTCATTTCTCTTTTGTTAAATATGTTTTAACAATAACAAATTCAAAATACCTTTTTTATCACACTTAATTTTCCAAAAATGTACTGGCTCAAAATATACAGCTTTAACACGATATTTCACTGACACACACTTTTATATTATAACTCATTAGTACTCTTTTCCGATATTTAAGCATACTTTTTTTAACATGGTAAAATAACAAAAAAAATTTAATACTTTTCATATTATATACAAAATTGCATATATCAATTCTTTAAATCACGATTATGAAAAATACCTTGTATGTATATTTCATATCAAACAAGAAAATTATTAACACTAACTTTAAAATTAAAATCCTTTTCTCCTTGTTTTTTTCTTTAAACCCATTTCATGAATTTTTAGTTAATATTACCATGGTTACTCTGTAGAGTTTTACCATTCATCATCTCTTAGTGTTGCTAAAAGACATGTATAGTTAAACAAAACATTAAACAACAAGCATAACTGATGGGACAAAATTTTAAATTGGATGCATCCTTTCTTCCTAGCTAATTTTAAGTTGCATTGCATATAATCCTGCTCTTCAAAATACACTATAAAAAGTGTAATAAATATCCTAAATAAATTTCCACTTTATTCACCCACACTGCACAAACTTTTAAACATGTTTAAATAAGTCATTAATAAGTTTACTTTTCTGACTTCTGCCCTTTTCTGTTATTCATTAGTCTTATAAAAATTTTAAACACATATTGGATAAATTCATTTAATTTTCTAGCTTGTAGTACATTATCTTTGTGACTATCATCTACCCTTCAAAAGTTACACAGATTTTTATTTTTTTCCATTTTAATATTCTAAATTCTTAAAAAGCTATCATAAAAGTTAATCTATTTAAACATAATAAATCTTAATTTAATTTTTATTTAGCTTTGTTTTGTTTTTTCATTGGTTAAGTATAGGATATTTTCTTCAAATTTTGCAAATTATTTCTTACGTATCCTGTTTAATTCAAATGAAGATTAGCTTTTCTTGTATTCACTACTCATGACTAATTAGTTATTCTTAATCTTCTATAAGATATTTCTATTAGCTTTAAAAATTTAGTTCTAGGAATTTTTAATCTGTTTTTCACATTTAATCTTTGATTAATAAAACCCTTTTAGCATAGACAAATGAATGTTTTCTTACATGGTTATCATCATGTTTCTCTCTGAAGCAATGCAGTTGTGTTTCCTTTTCTCATGGCTATCCTAGGCAAAATTAAAATAACAACTTTGATATATTTTTCAAACTTCTTTGTGGTATTATCTTGGCCATAAGATATTTATTAATTTTTGGTTAATATTTATACATTACCTAATAATAATATAATTTAAACCTAATATATTCACAACACATACATTTTCATTATTTGTTTATTTCAATGCTTATTTTTTCATATTTTCTTTTCATATCCCATTAATTATTTATATCAAGAATGCTCTTTCTCACTTGTAGCACAAACATCTTACATAACAGGGAGATCCTAAACCATCATGATGTAGAGTATAAAAATTATTCAGGTCGATCGAGATTTTAGTGGCTATTCTTTGTGGGATCAGGGTTTGGGATAATGTTAAAACAAATCAAGTATAAACAAAAAAAAACCATAAATGCCTAAGTGAATGTTTCACAATTTTGTTTAAATTTTTCTCTGTTTAAATACTAATCACTGTAAATATGATTATTAAAATTATTCAAATGTTAAAGTATGATTCTTGGTGTATTTTTCTGTAGTCAAATTTTAATTAGTTATATCCTTCCACATATTTACAATCAGTACATATATGTTTATACACGATATCATATCTACTCCCATTAGCAAACATATGTTTATTTTACACCTACTCATACTCCAGTGATACAAATATAACCTGAACCAGATGATCATGCAAATTCTCCCTAGGTTCGAAATCTGGAATAGTGAAAGTGAAGTGCAATATAGATGAGGTAAATTATATGTAGAATTAATATTTAGTTAGTTCTTAATCTCTCCTCTCCTATATGCAGGGTATGCATAAGTATGAATAACAAAGATGTACTTCTCCATCCAATGTGATGAACCCACTAACCTCTATGCATATCGAGAAAGGTCCGTTCCATTACAAAAATACATACATTTGCACAAATATACAATAATTTTATTTTAATGGTGTCAATTAATATGAAATAATTATTAGGAGCTGATGTCATATTCTAATATTATAATCATCATCTTTTATCATCACATAGCAGTAAATGAGCCTCTTTCTACAGCTTCCTGAGTATTTATTAAAGTGGCAAGCATAAACAATGGGATATGTGAAATTCAATTTGACATTCACAGAAATGCCTTTAAGTTTTGAAACTGACTGGCCTTAAATAATACTCGCAAATAGAATTTTTAAGTATTCATTCGATATTCTTGTAAATCAATTTACCATAAATAGGTAATTTTATTTAAATACTGTCATTTAGCATATAGTTATTGTTAGGAGGCATACCACCTCCTAGTTCCACCATATTACAGTAACAGTTTGAAGTAGTAACAGGCTGGCTAGATGGTTAATTAAATTTAATAATATATGAAGCTTCTGGAAGATGATATCAGATATATATGTATGAGTAGGTGTGTTTCAATGTATAAATAAATTCTTAACTATTCAAATCAAATTAAACAGTATAAATGTTTTAATTGTGTAAATAGTGAATAGTCACTTGTTATAATTAAAATATAAAAGGTTTACCTCCAAAGCTATAAGAATATGAGTACTAAGATTGTTAACTATTTCCAAATTACAAATGTTATCAGAAAATATGCAAACTTGACCAAAGTTAATTACAAGAGGACCTATAAATAAAATAAAAACACAATTTCAAATTTTAATTATATAATAAATTCCAAAAAAATGTACTTTATATTTAATTAATGTCCATTATGTACAAAATTCATTTAAAACACGAAACAGTTTCATCTGAAACACGAAACAGTTTCATCTATCTACCTTAAGGTCAATGTATATTGTCACTACATAAAAACCAGTAAATAATCTTATTGTCCTATTGTGGATTTTATATCAACTGAGTGGTGAGTTCTCTTCTTGAAGGTAGATAGAAAAATTAGGCAATAGGACAGCATGATTAAGAAATAACACTTGAAATTATTCCTGGTAGTAGTTTTTCAAAGCTTGTCATTGTAGATGTTGTACATATTTTAATAGGTTCTTTATATCATTACAAGAAAAAATAAAAATGTATGTCTATCCAAATAATTTATAAATGAGATTTTAAATATTTTAAAAACAAATAAATCAACTTGACAGAAAAAATATGAAAGTATAAAAAATTATCTAAATGAGTTTGCCTCACATTTAGGAAATGATGCACACTTGATAAAAGCAACCATGCCATTTAAATGAGCTAATGTGTACTCGCTCTCAACATCAAAACTATGGAAACTATCTTTAAAGACGTGCAAAAATAAATAAACTTTGAAGAACAGTCCTGAGTATGTTTGATTCTATATATCATTAGTCTGAATAGGATAGATAACATATCAAACCAGCTTTACTTCTATATTTAGTAATATTAGATATCATGTGTTTCAAAATGTTTTTTTTTTATTTCAGAAATACTTCACAAATTCCCAATAAAATGTAGTAGAATTTGTCAAATCTATTTGTGGTGGTGTTATCCTTTTCACATATCATTTCTCAAATAAAACTGTAATTATAAACTAATTTAAACATTACATGATCACCATCTCTTATGCTAGCACATAACTGTTATTAAACAGGCAAAACTCTCCATACAGTAGTGCCATCCTGTGCCAATCAGAGTAATCAATGGATGCCAGAATTGATTACTTTGGTTGGCACAGGGTGGCACTACCATATGGAGAGTTTTGCCTGTTTAATTTAAACATTTATAATTATATAAAAATACAATATCACTGGCTAAAATTTAATTTATAATTTATAAATATGCTTTACTTATATGAATGCAGTATAACTCTTGTGGAGATAACTTCATTTTGCAGTCTATTTTTTCTATATCAGTGGTAGGGACAGCAGGTAAGCCTCCATACATCTAGAAAAAATGGAGTTACATATTTATTATAGTGTGTATAAGTTTATATAACAAACAATTACATTGCCATAATATATATAAGACTTCAAAAAAGAAGCACTGCACATTACACATATACATATTTCACATTCATGGTAAAATATGTATTTGATTTATAACTTTGATACCATCCCCACCAGATAAATATACTAATGATTATTACTAACTATTTATTAGGCTAGAGATTATCAAATTATTCTAATCCAAGTGTAAACTTTGAATCCAGTTATATATATATGTTTCAATTAAATTTCATTCCAAATATTAATACTGCAAAAATGAACTTTCTTAATTGAAATAACAGTTGAGTTTCCACGAGGCAGAATTAATATGTGTGAATGGTCTTTTTTTTTGTAGATATTTACAATCAAAAACAAAATTATGGTCTTTATTACCATTAGGCTATAAAATTGTCAGTGAAGGCAGCAGTTGATGACTGATGGCAGAGATGCTAAGTATTCCTGATTGCTAATCCAGGCTGCCAATTAACAATAACTTATTTAGATACCTACAAATTCAGATAACTTTCAAGTGAAAGAAAATTGCATGAATTGGAAAAAAATGTCTAATATTAAATGGAACATTGTTGAATTTTGTGAAGTTAAAAGAAAAGGTGAAGAGATAATTGATTTAAAAAATGGATATGTAATTTATTACAAAGGCACAAATATTGGAAGAAAACAACAATATTATAAAAATTGATGATATATCAGGCAGAATGGCAAGATTAGTTAAAATTAATGGAACATATCAAATGCAAATAATTCAGGTTTATGCCTAATAAGTTCTCATTATTTAATTAAAGTTATATTTTTCTAAAAAAAATTCAATACATAATATTAGATGATGGAAATAGTTCAATATATAAATACAAGTAGAACATTTTTATATGGACATACAAAATGCTTTTGATAAGACCAAATAACATTTGAATATTATCATTGGACACTTTTAATGTTAAAATTAGTAAATAATTGAGAAATAAAAGTGCTGTGAATAAATATGGTTATCAAAATCATACTTTTCTTTATTTTGCTGTAAGATTTTATAAATACAATTTATCCAAAATACTTTGAACACTTTTTAGCAAAACTCCCTTACGTTTTGACTTCTTCAGAGCCAGTTCATTTTAATTAAAGTGAACTGGCCCTAAAGAAGACTGCAAGACAGTCAAAATGTAAGGTGTACAGATAAAGAGTTTTGCTAAAAAGTGTGCAGATTGGTTTGGATAAATTGTAAATATGGTTATGTGATAGAAATGAGTCACAGAAAAACTGTATAATGTGAATCCTTTTTTTGAAAAAAATATTAAACAGAAATGAGTATGGAACCATCCAAATAAAAATGCTGAAGAATTGCATTATGTTTTTACTAACAAAAAATATATCTTTCAAAATTGTAATCATTGATTAATAAAATGTAAAATATATATCAATGCAAAACTAAAAAGATGGAAACTATTAATAAAGACAGTATTAAGTTTGATATTCCAATCTTTCAGAAACATTCCAATAAATTTGGAATTTGCAAATCATTTTGAAATATTATCAGACATTGAAGATGGTTTGAACATCATTGTAATTAATAAGAAAATAAATATCACATGATCACATTTCCTATACTAGCACATTAATTGTTGATAAACAGAGCAAAACTCTCCATACAGTATTGCCACCTGTGCCAAACAGAGTAATCAATGTTTGCCAGAAGGCTTGTGCATAAAATCCCTATCTAATGCCTACTCATCCAATATCCCCAGACTAGTTTCTGGCTTGTGGACTTCGTCAGTGAGGAGCTTTGGATCTGAAAGCACTGCATCTAGATCTTAGGATGTAATGCAACCCTCTAGCAACCACCTTTTATCTCTACTTAACTATAAAACTATGAGAATGAAATTGAAAACACAAAAAATATTTTCAATCTAAGCTCAATAGCTTATATAGTCATATGGGTCTGAACTCAGTTCAGCACCCATACATTTTGGTGTCTTTGGCTCTTTTACAACCATAGCCACCACTATCCTATTAGGCAGGATTGGTGTTAAACCATTAAGCATCACATGATCACATTTCCTATACTAGCACATTAATTGTTGATAAACAGAGCAAAACTCTCCATACAGTATTGCCACCTGTGCTAAACAGAGTAATCAATGGATGCCAGAAGGCTTGTGCATAAAATCCCTATCTAGTGCCTACTCATCCAATATCCCCAGAGTGGTTTCTGGCTTGTGGCCATCATCAGTGAGGAGCCTTGGATTTGATTACTCTGTTTGGCACAGGGTGGCACTACTGTATGGGGAGTTTTGCCTTTGTTTACTTTTTAAAATTACCACTTTCAAATAAGAGCACTCTTTTTTAGCAATAAACCTAAAAGCGAATGGGTCTAAAATTTCTCAATTACTCTCATTCATCTTCTGCCTCTTCTGAGACACACAAAATATGTACATGATCAAAATTATATTAAAAGTTAACAATCTGGGCATTTCTACAGTGTAATTCGTGAGTTGGCTACCTGCTGTTCACAAGATGCAAGCAGTTCTTTGGACCCAAATTTATGGCTTTTTAAAATCATAATAAACATACTTTTTACTTGTAATTTGTGAATAAATATTTTCTTTACCTGCTCTTGTTTGATTGCCATCACTATATAAATCTAGGGTTTAGTCTAATGGCTGAGTTTAAATGTAGACATATTTTTATAAACTCATAATAAAAATTTAATGGATTTTTATTTAATAAAAAAATCTTCTCCAATATAAATTTTGTAATAAGTAAATCAAGAAACCAATTTAATAAGGAGAACATGGAAAGTTGTTTTAAAGTGAAAATTTCAGATTGTTCCCTCATTATTATCGGAGTATTTTTTTTTGGTTGTTTGCTTTTAAGAGTTATGTTGTATTATTATAACACAACCACAACCATTCAAAAATCCATATTTTTCATTAACTTATTTTTTTACCTCTTTCTTTGTGGCTCTCTTTGACTGAGATATTTAAATAAGATAGTTTTTTTCTTTTATAAAGATGCAGACTCCTGATCTAATTGAACAAATAAAATCACCAAAACCAAACACTTCTAAAACCATACCTTATGATAGTAATAGGAAGACTAGTTACTATTATTCTCACTATGCTTCAATTAAAACTGAATTTAAAATGTTTATTAATACCTATATAATGTTAATTCCTGGCAATTACTCAAATGTTAATTTTTCAGTATGTTTACTCAATTGTTTTTCAGACTGATTACTGGTCGTCAGTTCATTATTGAAATGATGACATCAATCCATCTCATTCTCTTCTTACACTGTTGATATTCCTGAATATTATACACTTTTCTAATAAATTGTAATTGTATCATAATATGCATAAAATTAAGACAAATTCAACTTCATTATTTGTGCTTTAATAAAATGTCCAGTTGAATTTTACTGCATATCCGAGTGTTAAATTTTCTTGTTGTCATGACATTTTTTATAAATCATTACCACCCATCACAATTTAAAAACACCAATATTGCTACTTGACATAAGTTTGAACAAATAATCAAAATTGAACATCAGAAGTTCTAAAGCAAAATACTTAAATCAAAGTGTCTATTGGACAAATACATACAGAACCATGAAAATAGAAAACTTCAATTTTCATCTTCTTCAAGACTAAGAACCTCAATTCCAAGGAACTTATATATAGAAGTTCATTGTAAATTTCATAATTATAAGTCACAATTTTTTTTATTCTGAAACAAGTTTTTTAGTTTAGTTACTTCAGCATTTATGGATAGAGTAAATAACAATACAATACATAATAAAAAGATCTACTTACTGACTGTAATGAGACATTCAACTTCATATTGTCTATGTCTTTTGTGGTAAGGAGTTTGTACTTTTTATTTGGATACTCCACTTCTAAAGAAAGTAATATATACATATTATAAAACATATAATATTAAAGTGCTATAAATGTATTATTAAAATTTAATACTGTGCTGTAAACTTTTCTCTATAAAATAATTTGAGTAACATTTTTAAATTTATGAACTTTTAAAATGGTACTCTAAAAAGCAGTATCTATTAAGTTCTTTTTATTAAACCAAATATATTAACAATAATTCAAATATGCATGTGGGTGAACCTGAAAACTATGTTTACATCTTTGCACTATTAAAAACTTTATTATATATATGTTAGACACAGTTCCTTACCCTCACCTCTTAGTGTATAGCATAGTTCTTTAGTCTTCGTCCAAATACTGAATTTTTCATGAATTAATAAATTCATTTATCCTTATGGTTTTGATCCATGTCAATTTCCCTTCATGAAATTTTAAAAACTATTTTGAATGTCTCATCAAGTAACCTTTACTCATTGAATAATGACTTTATTAGACATGAAATATTGAGTAATGCATAAAATGCTATCTATTACCCTATGAAACCCTTATTCTAAAAAATAAAAGATTTAATAAATATTCTCAACCAATGCTTGCTTATGGATTTAAGTTTTGAATGATTAATCAAAAAGCTATTCAGAATACTGAAAATCACACCATGAATTATGAAAAAATAGAAATCATAAGCAAAATCTTTTAATTAAACAATTAAATGGGTGGCATACCAAAGACTTAAGAATAGAATATATTTTGATAAGAAAACTGGAAAAAGAATATAATTCGAACTCCAAATATAATATCATGCTTTTGGCTCAATTATTGTATGGAATGATGGATCATGAGTTCAGAAAATTTTTATTAAGTAAACCAAATCTTATTTATAAATATGCAATGGGAAAATGTTTTGCATATGAAGTGATGATGGAGGATGCTTCAGAATTTCAAGGTACCACATATTTGCATAAGATCCCAATAGCTGTTAATGAAACAAAGGCTGATAGTTTGAGTCGCAGGAGCTCAAATAATGTTTTAATCTATTTCTGCTGTGGAAAAAAAGTTAATGTGGAGAAGTACTGTACACCTAGAAGAAGAAAAAAGTAGTGCTTATGGATTAATAAAACATTTATCTAGCATTTGCCAAGATAAAGAACGCAGTATAACAACTAAATTCAGACTTCAAATCATAATCAGGTAGTATAGGAAGAAAACTTGATATTAAAGTTAATTACACAAAGAATGGTTACATTTTTTAAATGTTATTATCAGTAATCAAAGAATTACTATAGAAGTGGATATTGGTATTAGTTTATCTTTGTGATTATAAAGACACTGATACAAAATTAGTTTAAAGAAATAAAATGTTGTTGCATGAGAAAGGCAATTGCCAGTCATTAATGGAAATAAAAGACTTATGCAGCAAAGTAACTATCCATTAAAGTCAATTCCAAACTAAAATTTCTATCATTATATATAGTGAAAAGATTATTAAGTCCTATTCTGGTTAGAAACTGCTTCGGATCACTTTGAATTGGAATGGAGAGAAAGAATAAAGATTTCCAATGGTATTGCAATTTATGGGGAATAGTCTGGATTAGTAAAAGTGATAGTAACAACCAGAAATCGAATTTGAAAACACTGAATATTTCAAAGTCTGCCAATTGAACTAACTACAAACACCCGCTGATAGCAAGAGAAATAAAATATCATTGGAAGAAGCATTCAGTCAGATAATCAAGCAGTAGAAGTGGAGGATCTAACAACAACAAAACAGCTGAATCAAAATAAAATAACTTATCATGAGGATGAAAGATATCTACCTCTAACTAGACTTGTTCAAGATTGTCAAAAGATTACAAGACTATTTTTTATAACTTTACGGATTATTTCGAAAGTGAGAAAAGGAGTAGATTTTCTGTGCAATTATGTTTAAAATGGAATAGAGAGTACATATATAATTTTTTTCATTCTTCATTATTATATTCACTCTAGAAAAATTTTCATACTACTGAATATCTTTGTTGCTATTAAAAATTACATATTCAAATGAACTTATATTATGAAAGGAGAACTGATTTAAAAAGCTGCAATAGTCTATTTAGAGATGAACTGATAAAAGACATATTTTGCGGGTTCATCCGTGTTATATATTGCAACCAGTTGGTTGCATTGCTACCCTACAAAAATAATAATTAGATACTTGACAGCATGTTCCTCAGGTTTGAGAATTAAAAAAAAATTATTTAATTAATGGGAAAAATAAAAATTAATTTTCTAATACATATTTCATTATGGTTCTTTATTTAATTCAATAATAGTAAAATTCCCATATAACAGTATTCAAACATTAAACATATTTAAGAGTATTTAAAAAAAAAAAAAATAGGGAAAAGCAAAAATAGGATTTTAATAATTTTGTAAATTTTAATTGAGAGGTGTTGTTTTTCTTTATCTCTATTTAATGAAATGAAAAAAAAAAACAAATTAATGCAATTAACAATTATCTTGGGTTGTTTTTTTTTTTTTTTACAAGATTTAATTTTAATTATAATGGAAGGTCAAGAATTTTATGTTGTTAAATTTAAGATCTTGACTTGCTTTTAATCTGATTAAGGAGATAATAGCGAATAATTGTTTTTATGAAATTTTATTTAATTGGTTGTCATGAAAATGATAGAGTCAAATTATAATTGGCTTGTGGGTAAGATTGTTCTTAAAAAATATATGTCGAGGGTAATGAATTAGTGATTATACCTAAGTGTCTGGGAAGTTTATTGCTAACTTAACTGTTGAAGAGAGCAATCAAATCCCAATTCTGATGCTGAAAAAGATAGTAAAAGAAATTATTCCTAACTTAACTGTTGAAGAGAGCAATCCAAGCTTAATCCAGCTGATACCAATAATAAAATAGCAGTTTCTTTAAACATACTATGAGTTTAGCACTAAAAAAGGTTTGTATGAGAAAACCATGTGCTAAGTTCAGCTAAAAGCTAGGCATTACTTTCCTTCATGTAACCTGCCTTCACTGGAAGAAAATGTAGGAATGTATGTACCCCATCCCCTAAAGTAATCTACAATCTAGCTTTCAACCAAAAGCAATGAGTCTCTGTCTACCTGTATCACCCGGAAATTCAAGAGACCCAAATGGACACATTTTACTATTTTTCAATTACCTGGAATTTCTACAGACCAGGAAAAGAACACCTTAACCAGGCCATGTCTAAGAATCCTTCAAGGAGAAGCTCAATTGAATAGAAAGGACTCAATCAACACAAATCCATGGCTAGAGATATTATTTTTTATTATGGGTGCACACATTTTTTTAATAGAAATTTTTTTGTTTCATAAATGTAATGAGTTTGTGTATGTGTTGTATACGAATTGATAACAGTAAATACTTCACTAAGTTAAAATATTCCAAATTATTAGACATTTTTTTTGTAAAACCCAGTCAATTTTCACTTACAAATGGTAAAATAGCTTTTTTTTTTTTTAAAGTATAATCTGCCATAAGTCTAACTTGTTTTTTTCTCTCTCAATTTGCCCTCTGGGTAGAATCAAAGATTGCAATCTTTGATTTTTTTTTTTGAACATATTTAACAAATTTAAAAATTTTAAAGAAAAAACTCAATGATTTAACATTAATTCATGAATAAAAATTAATTGGTTGATGTAATTTTTGTAAAAATGTATTTTTTTTTGATGATGTGGGTATTTGAAATGTCATACTATCATGCAATTATTGTTTTTTGTTGTTGTTATTAATCAGATATTAATTATTTTAAAAAATATTCTTTCTAGTCTCAATTACTTTATTCTATCCAATTCCTGTTTCATGAAGTGTTGTGAGTGTCACCTTATACCATAACAGTTTATATTCTAGGATTTAGTTTTTTTTCTCTTCATGATCTGAATTAAACTAATAGGGGAATCCCATGAATTGCTTAAGATTATTTATAATAAGCTAATTTGTTTATTTATTTCCCTCTTGCTAACAGAAATAAATTATAAAATTTTTGCTTCCAGAACTAGATTTGTACATAACAGCTATATGGGATATGGGTTTGTTTGGGCATCCAGATGATGATGATGATGATTCCTGGGTTAGCATGAAGAGGATATTTTTCAAGACCCAGGCACTACATTTTATTTAATTTGGTCTCTATTAGAAATTAAGTTTATAGTTGGTCAGTACATTAATGGTATTAAGTGGCCAGAGCATTGATGATGATCAGCATGTTTTAATATCCCAGCATTATTGTTTAGATTTTCAGATTATGTGTATTCTAATGGAATAGCACTTAAGTGGTGCATCCAAATTAATGGTTAAATAATTGCCCAAGCTGGCAAAGCTCAATAGTTAGCCTGGTCTACAGAAGACCCATTTCCAATTCAGTCACCAGATTAACTGTTGATTTATATTTTTTATTGTTCTAATCCTGCTTCAAGATGGACTGTTGATTGATTTATTTTGGTAGATCATTCATGATAATAAATGATTATTACTTTTAGGGAGAGCTGGTGAACTTATAGTTAGATATGCTGATCTCTCAATGATCTATTATGCTCATCCCTTTTGAGATTAAAATTATTTTTTTAACTTGAGGATACAAATACAATTCCTCAGAACCCTCATGGTTTAAATCCCAATTTTCTGTAGAGTTATAAATGGCTAACCAATTTAGGGGAGTTGATATTCACATACTAGTGACCATCACACCAGGTACGACCTCGTATTATAGTCAGCAGCTGAATAATAAATTATTATTATGGACTCATCATGTATATAAGATACACAGATTATATAAAATTGTTGTATAATGTATGCTTTTCAGAATATCCTTATCCTCAAGCTGTTTTCTAGCTCTGGCTTTTGTCAGTGAAGTGTTAGGATATTCAAGCATTAGATTTAAAATACCAGGTCAAGCCCAACCACTTTATCTAATGTTTAACTATTAAATAGAAAATCTAAAATTTTCAGACATCCATGTCTTCAAATCCAGTTATCTAACTTAAATAGCTATATGGGACTGAACTAGGTTCATTATATACTATATATTAATAGCTTTAGCAATATAAAATTGCTAAAGCCTTAAGAGCAATAACAATAATTGCAAGGAAATCAAGTCATATGTCACGTAACTTAATTTAATAAGCTTGTATTGCAAATGTTATATAATGAGTATACCAATAGCTCTTAACAAGCTTTTCAGAATATCATTATCCTCAGACTAGTTTCTAGCTCTGGCTTTCATCAGTCTAGCTCTGACTTTTGAGGTGATAGGTTATTCAAGAATTAGATTCAAATACCAGGTCAAGTCCAGCACTTTATCTAATGTTTAACAAGTAGAAAATCTGAAATTTTCAGATGTTCATGTCTTCAAATCCAGCTATCTAATTTAAATAGCCATATGAAACTGAACTAAATTCAGCTACACCAAATATTAATAACTTTAGCAATATAAAATCACCAAAACCATAAGAGCAAAAACAATAATTGCAAGGAAATCAAATCATGTCATGTGACTTAATTTAACAAGATTATATTACAAATATTATATAATGAGCTTGCCAATAGCTCTTAACAAGCTTTTCAGAATATGGATGTATGAAAATTTCAGATTTTCTACTTAATAGAGAATCATTAGATAAAGTATTTTAAATCTAATTCTTGAATATTCTATCACTTCTCTGATGAAAGCCAGAGTTAGAAACCGGTCTGACGATAATGATATTCTAAAAAGCTTGTCGAGAGCTATTGGCATGCTCATTATATAACATTTGTAATATAAGCTTGTTAAATTAGGTCATGTGGCATATGACTTGATTCCTTTGTAATATATATTGTACAGGATAGAAAGTCCATCCTTACTTTTTCAAGCTATAATATGGTTTTAAAAAAAAATGTCTTTGTTATAGTTTTATTTAAGGGTTTGTAAATAAGTTATTAGTGTATTGTTCGTAATAGTTTTATTGTTATATAGTTCAGGTTTATTTAATTTTTATGATATCTGCTTTGTTTGAGATCCTCATTATAATGGCAAACTATATGTGTATTCAATTATCAATGTATGTATATAAAAAAAATAATCATTAGCAATAGCATTTAAATTGCTAAATATAAATATATTGTACCTTTATTTATTTATTTATTTTAAAAAAATTAAAATTAATATTTATTTGGTTTGTGAATTATCACGTAAATCTTTCAATATAATATATATGTATTTTTTTTTAATTGAAATTATTTCCTATTTTTTTATTTTTAAAAAAAAAAAAGTTTAAATTGCAAACAACAAAATGTTAAAGATTATTTTTGAATCAGCACGTGATTTATGAAAGGCGGGAATTTTTTGGCAGGTGATAGAAAATTAAGAGAAGGAGACATTATTCTTTTCGTTCGTCGTTATTTTTTTAATTGCTCTTATAAATATCATTAAAAAAATATTGGATTAAGGATTTCTACACAAAAACGATGTGCTAATTTACAACTTTATCATTTTGGGGCTTGGCTTTTCGGCTTGCCTATTATTAACATCAGTGGAAACTTCGGTAAAACACGGGATTTCAAAAATAAACCGGTATTTGTCAAAAAGTTTTAAAAATAGCTATTATACTTAAATAATGTATCTCATTATAACTTTCAAATTATTTAATGATTCGAAAATCATATTCAATTTCATCGCGTATATAACAGAGCATTCAAGAAATGGCTAAAAATAATGGTTTTATAACAAGAAGTAAATCTCTTCGTTTATCAGCAATATGTACATATTCATGTCTATCAAGCTATTTTAGGATGAAGAAAATAAAGTCAGTGCTGAAGATAACTTTCAATTATTAAACACTAGTGCAATTAAGGTAAAGAAACAAACTGTATATATTTTTTTTTATCCAATATGTAATATATTTTTGTAAAGGAATACATAATTGAAATGTTAACATTAGCTTACAATTTATTTATTTTTAATTTTTAAGAATAATGAAAGTCGATTTTAATATATACGTTTGTATATTTATTTTAAAGATATTTTGTAACTCAAACTATGTCAGGATGTGTTATTATAAATATATATAATATTTTTTTTTTACTTTTGACATTCAAGTATAATAAATAATAAAATTCATTTGTCAATTTAAACTAGAATGCAATAAATTAGATTTAATACATATAAGAATTGTATAAGTGTACAGATTTATAAAACTGTATTTATAAGCAATATCATTGTTTAACAATTATATTAGTTCTTCAATTAGTATTTTAACAACCTGGTTACATTTATTCATATCCATTAAATCTTATAATATTAAAACATTTAATATTTCATACGTGTGTGCATTATATATAATTGTGTCAATATTTCATATGCTAATCATTATCTTTAACTATATGTAAATCAGTTGATTATTAAACCTATTTGTTGGTGCAGACATTACTTATTATTTATTGAGATTAAAATTATAGTAATAACTTTAGTCCATTATTGTAGAGTTGTTTTTTTTATCTTGGTATTGTTAGTTGTAGAATAGCTTTCATATATCAGGCCTTATTTATTACAGTTAGTGTTGTTACTGGATAGAGTGGATAAGATCCCCATTCCTATTAGTTATTCATCCATGAGTGATAGTGCTTATATTTCTAGTGATGGTGATCACATATTTCTAAATACCTAGTGTGTTGTATTTTGGTGAGCCTCTCCATATATATATATATTTCTTGTGCATTGAGACATAAAGGTCCAGGCATCTTCTTTTACCTCAAATGTAGGTGTTACTTTGGAAGCCACCACTCTTTTGATATTTATGCTAGCTGCATTATAGAGTCCTCTTTTGATTTATCACTCATGAGATTTAATTTAAATTTTCCACCACAGTAGGTGAAGATGTTGGTATTTTAGTATGCAATACCAAGATAAGTTTGTTGGAAGTATGGATTCCTTTAGGATGTACTCAACTATATTGGTGCTTTAAATTATAAGAATGTCTGTGTTTTGTGTTATCTTAATTTGTAATCATTTTGCAAACCAACCAACAGTATTTAGTAATTATAAATGTTTGAATTCATAAGCATATGGCCAGTTAGTATAGTCCACACATGTTATGTATATGCTGTAGTCATCTAAAACTTTTCCAATGTAAATGTAAATTACTTAGTTATTTTTAAATGTTTACTTAGATGATTTACATTATATGGACAATGAATTCAGAACTTATATGTGTATAAGTGACTTTTAATAAATGCCTCATTCATTGAATTCAATTATTATTTGCTAATTTAATCATTTGGTCATTTGCTATTTCTAATTGATATTTATTTAAAGTAGTATTTAAAAGAAATGTATTAAAGAAGTACATATATAATTTAGATCATTGATACAACAAGATATCTCCAATTTGTTTATTGATTTGTATATTTATCCTATTTCATAACATCTTATACAGTTCTTATATAAACATAAATTGCAAATTATCAGTGTTATGGTTAAACTCTATACTTAATTTACATATAAAAAAATTAAGTATTTGTAAAGTATAAATTATTTTTATTTTTTCTCAATATGCATGCCATTATAAATATAGAGTTGCAAGGTCAAAATAAAGCTATATCAGTTATTTTATATATATAAAAAAAATGATTTTGAGTTTTATTTGAGATTTACTAATTTTCTTTTTCTTTATTTTAGTACAGCAGTTCTACCAGCTAGTCAATGTGGAAGTATTAAAAAAATTGGTAATGTCAATTGAATAAATATATTTTGGATTTAATAAAATTCCTTTTGTTCCAAAATGTATTTAGTATATAATTAAACATAAGATAAATTAACCCTGAGACCTAATTAGCAAAATATTTCAGTCAATGCTTAAGATTATTAAGTTTGTGATATAGTTAGCCGTGGTAATATTATAGTTTGATATATTTATTTTGAAGTAATTTATTTTGTTTCAACTTCATATATGTACAAAAATGCTATTAAATAGGTATTACATTTATTATCTTCATATTATTTCTTCTTGCATTGTATATGCATTTTGTTATAGTGACAAGGTACTATGAAACTCGGTTGATTTATGAGTGCCTCATAAATATATCTTATTTAAATCTTTTCTTATTTTTAATATAATCTATCCATTATAAATGCTGCTCAATAATTTAAGCCATATCATCTTTTACTATGGTCTATATGATATGCTACATTGATTACCAATGTTTAAATTCCTTTTTTTTCATTTATATTAATTTACTATATGTCCCATTACAATATATATATATGCATTTTTACTTTTAATGTATTATAATTTGAAATGTTGTCCACTGGATGAAGTTGTTATAGTTTGCCATGTGATTATTAAAAGGAGACATTTTGATAAGTTCCTATAAGGAATGAAAACTGTTTTGAATTTGTCTTTAAGTTGTTTATAAAACAATCAAAATCGAAATATAGCTGAACCCACACTAAATGTTTTTTTTTTTAAAAAAAAAGAAACAAAGCTTTAATTTTTTAAAAAAAATGCTATTGGTTGCAGTTTCCAAGTATAGTCCTTAAATCATTGTACTATAACCTAATATGGAAAATTAGTATCATCTACTGAAACAGTAAGATTCGTATTCGAATCTTAAGTTTCACCTTTTTCTGTTGTCTCTCACTGACCGGTCTATCCCGCCCGAATTTAAACTTTTTGGTATCGAATTGTGTGTGTAGCAATATTAAAAATGTATAGATATATGTAGAATTCAGCATAAACACGCACACATTTCGATCTCAAATTAAAGGCAATAAATGGGGATAAAATAATATTTAGATTTCTTTTAGTTATATAATTTTGTATAAATTTAATCATTTATTTTGGATTATAAAGTTCGTATTTATTGCTTTGTTTAAATTTCGTTTAATAATAATTCTAAAAAAATCTGATGTAATATTTAATTAAAAGTTAAAATAATCTTATGTTCCCTTTTTGTTTTTGAAATTTAAAAGCATCAGTCAGTGATGGATAATAGATTAATTAAAGAAAAATTCCCCAAAGTATAATTAGTAAATGTAAAATGTAAACAATAGAACGGCAGCTTTCTTTAATTAAAAATCAACAACATGCATTGATTATCCTCAGGGCAGATTAAGTAGAACCTAAAAATATCTTAACAAAAATGTGAAAAAGAGGCCATCTTAGACTTGCTGGAGACATGCACTTAAACTTTAGCTTTGCTCTCGATCACTGAGAGTCTCCAAAAATATAAAAATAATTTGTTCCTGCCAAGGTATGACCGAGTAAAGCACCTAGATTATTCTCCATTGGGAGATGGCCTATCGGATGCCGAACTTTCCATTGCCCATCGTAAATTCACCATGAAGATCTGCTGCCTGAACTGAATGAGAAAGCTGCTGCTGCTGTGAAATTAAATGAAATATCTAAATACAAGAAAAAATTGCCACTCATTAACTATTTGCTACTAAACAATGGACTCGGAAAACTTCTTATAAAACAGGTACCTGTCTGTGTTCAAACTCTAGAGTACTCTAATAATATGCTATAGCTCTTCTTCATACTACTTATCTAAATTATAAAATGTAAAACTACCATTTGTATAACTAAAATTGAATAATTAATTTAATGTGTAAATTTCTTTACTAATCTAGCTTACCTCATTCTATCTTGGGTGCGTATTTTTAAAATCTACATTTTATCTATATTTATTATCTAATTATTGCATGCTCACAATTGTCTCTATTTTCAAAGTTTAAATCTATGATCGTTTGAAACAGTGAATGCGTGTCACATTTTCATTAATATGTATTTTCCTAAATAACTTAACTTCCATATAAATCGACACGCATTCAATGGCATCATTTATTGTAATGCAGGGGTCTACTACTTCGCAAATGGCTGACGTATTAGTTACAATAATTCCCAATTTATATCTGTTTTGTATTTATTAAATCATCATGAATAATTCCAGAAAATTACATTTCTTTGAGAGTCACCAACGTTCTTTAGTAAATGTTGATAATGTAGGGCCGAATTAGAAATCTATTTAAATCTCATCCTAATCGTTTGTACATTATACATGTGTTACGTTTTAGAGACGCGATGACCCATTCCGCCGTGAAATTTCCGGATTCTTCAGGGTTGAACTTAACCCCAGTCGTCCTACACAAGCGGGCATAATGGGTGCTCCCGTGGGATTTGACAATGTCATGCAGCCAGCCGGCAAACTGCGATACGGACCGCTTGTCCCTGGTTATGCTTATGTGACACCTTACTTTGTCGGGCCGATGGCAGAGACCAGCCCGACATTCTTATAAACTCATTCACGGCATTGCAGTTTCGATATACTGCCATTCCATATCGCCTTCCTAAAGCGTACCACGTGTTCCTTTACTATCACTCCGCCTCTGCATTATCTGCATAATTCACTCTCAAATAAATGTTTGCCCTTAGTTATAAATAAATATTTTAATTAAATAAATATATGTCTGCCATTACTCTTATAACCCATACTTTAGACTCTTGCATTGCAAAGGTATAAATCCCTCCAGGCATGCATTAGAAATACTCACTCGAGAATTTTAGGTAGCTAGATTACGCCTTCAAATAAATATATTCCCATTGTAAACATTACAGTATCGGAAATACCGCTACTGAAATCCTCAATATAAAATAATGTCTAAATAAATAAATGTATTCTTTAAAATATAATCATGTCGCAAATCCTGCTACTGAAGCTGTTAGTCCATAAAATATTATTACATTGTTTTATTAAAATGTATTAATAATTTTAAACTATACGTCTGCAGTTACGTTTCATTTATTCGATACCCATTCTATATAATATTTCCTCGATTATGTAAATATGAATGTTTAATTAATATTAGTTTGGTTATTGGCTAACTCGAGAATAAAATCATGAGTCTCTTGCATATCCCTGACCACCGTGCCTAAGGAAATATTTACTAATGTCGCATCAGATGCGTTGTTTCGTGGATTGTATTGTGGAACCGATAAACTATGTTCGAACTCAGTACAACGGGTGGCTTCGCTGCTCAATGGTGCTGCTGTTCTGTATGGTGGTCGAATTCTGCACTATGTTTATGAGTCACACGTTTTCTGACCGTTACACTACATAGTACACTTTTTTATGAAGTGCTTGACTTTATCTGAAGCTGTATAGAATCACTTGCAGTTTATTAACAGCTGAAAAAAAAATCATGTAACCTAACTAAAAAAAATGTACTCTCTACATTAATGCACTTCTTTCTTACAAACCTGAATTTTAGTTTATAAAACCACTAAAATATCACATAACTATTATTTCTTATGATTACACAATCTATTCAAATAGTAGCAACTCTCTCCATACAATAGTGCCAATACCAATCATGGCCGAAAGACATTGGTGACTATGGTTATTAAAAAATCAAAGACACCAAAATGTATAGATACTGAACTGGGTTCATATCTGTATAACTATACAAGTGAATTATCTAGGACTAGAAACATAATTGTGTTTTTAGTTTGGACACATAATTTTATAGTTAAAAATAAAAAAAGTAAGAAGTGCCTTCTAGTGAATTGCATTAGATCCAAAGATCTAAGTGCAGTGTTCTCACATCCAAGGTTTCTTACTGATGAAGGCTATAATCTAGAACCTAGTCTGGAGATTTTGATGCAAAAAACTTTTTAAAATCCATTAGTTGATATGTAATGCACTGAGTGGCACTATTGTATAGAGAGGATTGCTATTAATTTTAGTTTATTTGTAGATTGTGCGAATAATTAGCTATTTACAACTTTGTGTGACAACCAAAACATTACTGATTCTACGCTAAAAGTTCATTTTCAAAAGAAAAAAATGATGACAATGTTAATATTGACACAAAGTTAGATATTTGTGTTTTGTTGTAGACCAATGTCATCAGAATACAATTTTTGTATGTAAAAGAACTGAATTATAAAACATCATAATAATTTGTTTACAATTTATATTCAATTTTGAATAAAATATAAAACAAAAATGTTGCTATTCTAATGTTAATTGTTTCTTTTTTTTTAAATGTAGATAGAAAAAAGAATTGTAAAGCAGTCATTTTTTGATACATTATCTTGTTTTATTTCTTAGAAATGTAACAATATAATGTATGTATGTAGTTATTTACATCATCAACTTGATATAATAACATAAGTTATGTTTATATGTAGTTCAAAAAATTTTATATGACAATCAAAACCAAAACATATCTGATCTTATGCTAAAAATTCATTTTCAAAAAAAAATAAAAATAATAAAATATATATTGAAAGTTTTATATCAGTGCAAAGTTTACATAACTATTTCAGTATAAACATATGCCTTCAGAAGGCAGATGATCTTTATGAAAAAGTTGAATTGTTTACAAAATATGACAGTTTTTTCATTGTTTCCCATTTTTATATTTATTCTATATATGGTAAGGTGGAACTGAAATTGTATCAAATGGCATGCTTCACTACAAATTCCAGATGTAAATTCCATTCTTATAACAAAGAACAAACTGTTATTAAAAATCTAACCGAAAAGATCATCTGTAGTAAAAAAATATAGTATTCTGAAAAATATTTAACAATAAACTTAGGCACAATTAAATACACGTTAAAGAAAAGTTGCATTTTATGTAATGGGAACAATGCAACTTGAATTTTTCCCATACACAAACAATACTTTATCATGATAATTTTTGGCAACTATTTTATAAGAATCTAATGTATATGATTCCAAAATTAAATGCAAGTAAAATAAAACTTTTAAATAGAAACAAGGCATCTATAGTAAAAAAACAATAATTATTTAACAGTAAATTTGCTCTGGCTCAATTAATAAATGAATAAAATGAAGACTGCATGTTAAATAAAAAAATAAAATTATAATTGCCATTTTTTTTGTCTTTGAAAAAACAGAATGATAGATCTTAATTAGTACCAGTGGCATATGGAGAGGAATCCCCTACTAAAAGATAAAAGGAAACAATTGTAATTCTAATATTAAATGTTGATCTTCAAAATATATCAGAAAAAAATCATAAAGCAGTCATTTTTAGGATTAAATTAGTTTGTGACAGTTTATCAAATATGTACTTATGTAGTACGCCTACTGAAAGTTTGCCATCTGTTTTTATTTTAAATAATCCACTTTCAGATGTGTCCAATACCTGGTACAAACAATATGGCTGACTCTAAGTTATTGTATTCAATATTTACCTGTTTTTTTATTTATTAAAATGGTAAAGAAACACAAAAATCCAAAAGCGTTATAATTAAAAAAAAATTTAATGTAAATGCAGTAAAAAAACGATTAAAATCAAATGTAAAAGCAAACTATGTTGAACTACAGATATCACTTTTCAGATGGGCACTATTCCATCATTTTGAAAATATTTCCACTGCACCTTGTTCTGTTAAGATTTCAAATTTTTATTATACTTCTAAAAATGATAAAGCAAAAAAAAAAATGTTAAAAAATTAATGATAATTTCAGTTAATGATTGTTGAAAAAAATCACAATAATTTTAGCCAGGTACTAACTGTTCACCACATGCTAAGGGTTCACCTTCTGTTAATATTTGAATATTATGTTGTGAATCGAATTTATTTAAAAATATATTCAATTTTTTTAAAATTAACATAAAATACATATGTTATTTTTTTTTTTTTAAGTTAACAAGCCATACATGTTCAAGAAAATAATTTGAAAAAAAAAAAAAAATGTAAACAAATACTTTAACCATGTTCAAAAAAATAATTTTGCAGAAAAAAAAAATTTAAACAAATACTTTGATGCTGAAAATGTATTATTTAAAATAAAACACTTATGTATTTTAAAATGAATATTAATTTTAAAAACTGTGAATACATTTGTAAATAAATTTCATTTACAACATAATGTTCAAATGATAAAACAAAGTAAATCCTTAACACCTGGTGAACAATTAATACATGGTTAAAACATCTCTGAACAGTTAATATGTGGCTAAAATTTTTGTGATTTTTATAACATTCATTAACTAAAATTATCATTATTTTTTAACATTCTTTTTCACTTTATCATTTTTGGAAGTATGAATCAAATTTAGAATCTTCCATTGATAGAACAAGATGCAGGAGAATATTTTCAAAATTATGGGATAACGCCCACCTGAAAAGTCATGTCTGTCCACTAACATGAATAACCATGTTTGTTGTAGTTTGCTTAATCATGTTTTATTTTCAGTACTACATTTACATTAAAAAACTTTAATTGCAACCCTTTGAACTTTTGTGTTTCTTTATTATTTTAATAAATAAAAAAAGGAAAAATTAAATATGATAATTTAGAGTCAGCCATATTGTTTACACCATGTGTTAAAAACCCCTGAAAATGGATTATTTAAAATAAAAACCAATGCTAGGCTTCCAGCAGGCATACTACATAAATACCCAAAAGATCTTCAGTTTTTTATGAATTTTTTATCATAATAAATTAATGCAAAAATTGAAGCAAATTTAAGTAGCTAATGGATTTAAATATCTTTTTTCATTTGATTAATATTTTTAAAGTATACAAATATTTTCTAATAAATTAAGTTTTGAAACATTTATTTTTTTACCATCATCTTTATAATGCAATATACAAATAATGGCATAACTTTTATATACAATACAGTATTACATTCAAATTTCTGGCACTTACCAATACAAAATTTCTTCATATAATTTATTATTTTATTTTATTCTTTATTAAATTAATTTTTAAAATCTGTTGATATACTAAACTTAATTTATATTAATACATTATGTTTAATTTTTAAACATTTCTTATTTTACCAATATAATTACAGATTTGTATTTGAGTGACTTTATATATTTCCAAAAGTTTTCTGAATCCAAAATAAGTTTGAATCCAGATTTTCTGATTAATAATAATCTTTTTGTTAATATATAATTTATTTATTTGATGTATGGTAATTTTTTTAAAGACAGCTATTCTCAACATTATAAAAAAACTTGAAGAGATTCCTACCAAGAAATATATTCACTCATAGCTTTATTAACATTTATTACATAAATTGAACACACATATAGACACTTATATGTTGTTTAATGTATATTAAATTTAAACAGATATAATACTATTACTTGAGAAGCTATGTATAAATAACATCCATTTATCAATAAATGCACAGAATAGATTGGACCACTAATTCTTTGTTTTTGATATTGAGTATTATTTATATTTATTTATTTATTTTTGTTAAAAGGAAGTTGCCTTGACAACATTTTGAAGTTGTTGATTGAAGTATTATTCTTATATCTTCACCTTTATGTTTTTTGCATTCCTTCATATATTCATATATATATATTACTTATAATAAATCACATATGCACTTTAATGTAAATTTTTTAATATAATTCCTTTAATTTCCTAATAGTTTTGACTGTCCTGCAGTCTTTATCAGAGCACTTGCATAACCTTCCTCTTCCTTTTAAATTTATAACAGTCTAAACTGTTGGGAAATTAAAGGAATTATATTAAAAATTTGCATTAAAGTGTATATGTGGAGATATAAGTTGTTGATTGTTATTGATATCGAAATTGTCTAAGTGTTGACTGGTTTTAATGATTATTTATGTACATTGATCTATGAATGTTATTATATAGCTTCCTGCAATGTTGTTAGCTTCTGTTGATATTTCATATAAAATTACAATTAAATAAAAAAAGAAGTAAAGAATCATCGAATTATATATATATTAATATATTACCTTTCATTAGGATGTTTCCTTTAGTTAATGAAATTTTTTTAGGATATAAACCTTCTGCATGTTTTAAGCCAAGATCTACTTCATTGTGCACTTTCAAAAATTCCCTTTAAGATCATATATATTATATATATTAAATATGTTCTTTGCTAAACTAGCAACTATATAAACAAATTATCTATTCATTAAAATTTAAATAATCCAGTCATTATATTCACATATAACAAATAGTTACCAATATTGACAAATATTGGTGGTAATTTTAATATGTTGTTAAAGTTGGTAAAAGTTGTTACATGTGAATATATTAGATGGATTATTTAAACTATATTGTATAAGTAATTTATTTAATATCTAACATAGTAATTTCTAACCTAATGCATTATTAGTATGATATTTGTCATTAATGTGTTTATTGGCAGTGAATGGTGTCAAAATTGTGAATGCAAAAAAATTGAAACTTCTACCTTACTTTTTAATATATATATATATAATAAACAAAACAAGTTATAAATTTCGTAACTTGCTTTTAGCTTGCATTTTATGATCACTGGATGGAGCTTTACTAATAGCTCCTAACAAGCTTTTGTTTACATAAATGCCAAGAGAAATAGAATTCAATATCTCTTTCGTTGTCTCCACCTCCAGACCAGCTGGTTTTGAGCTAGTTGGCTCATGTCGGTGAAGGGTAGGAAGACTAGAAACTAGATCTAAATACTAACTCTAAAATCAGCATTTATCAAACACGTTTCTATCAGTTTGAAAGCAAGAAATTTATCAGACACGTAATATCTTCAAATCCAGCTTAACAAACTAGATAGCTATATGGGTCTGAAATCAGCTCAGTTTCACCATATAGTAAAAGCCTCTGCAATATATATCATTGCAGAAACCTTCAAGGGTACATTTATGATAAACAAAACAAGTTATAAATTTTGTAACTTGCTTTTAGCTTGCATTTTATGATCACTAGATGGAGCTTTACCAATAGCTCCTAACAAGCTTTTGTTTATAACATAAACATCAAGAGAGAAAAAATTCAATATCACTACCCTTCACTGATGTGAGCCAACTAGCTCGAAACCAGCTAGTCTGGAGGTGGAGACAACGAAAGAGATATTGAATTCTATCGCTTTTGGTGTTTATGTAAACAAAAGCTTGTTAGGAGCTATTGGTAAAGCTCCATCTAGTGATCATAAAATGCAAGCTAAAAGCAAGTTATGAAATTTATAACTTGTTTTGTTTATCATAAATGTACCCTTGAAGGTTTTTGCAATGATATATATTGCAGAGGCTTTTACTATATGGTGAAACTGAACTGATTTCAGACCTATATAGCTATCTAGTTTGTTAAGCTGGATTTGAAGACATTATGTGTCTGATAAATTTCTTGCTTTCAAACTAATAGAAACATGTTTGATAAATGCTGATCCCTTCACTGACATGAGCCAACCAGCTCGAACCCAGCTGGTCTGGAGGTGAAGACAACGAAAGAGATATTGAATTCTCTCTCTCGGCATTTATGTAAACAAAAGCTTGTTAGGAGCTATTGGTAAAGCTCCATCTAGTAATCATAAAATGCAGGCTAAAAGTAAGTTACTTATAACTTTGTTTTGTTTATCATAAATGTACCGTTGAAGGCTTTTGCAATGATATATATTGCAGAGGCTTTTATTATATGGTGAAACTGAACTGATTTCAGACCCATATAGCTATCTAGTATGTTAATCTGGATTTGAAGACATTACACATCTGATAAATTTCTTGCTTTCAAACTGATAGAAACGTTTGATAAATGCTGATTTTAGAGTTAGTATTTAGATCTAGTTTCTAGTCTCCCTACCCTTCACTGATGTTAGCCAACTAGCTCGAAACCAGCTGGTCTGGAGGTGGAGACAACGAAAGACATATTGAATTCTATTTCTCTTGGCGTTTATGTAAACAAAACTCCATCTAGTGATCATTTATATATAAGGCATTATATTAAAATATATGATTAAATATTTATTCTAATAAACATATTATTCATTCAATACATAAGTTCAATTTATTACTTATATATGATAACAATATAAAAAAATAACTATTGGACTTAATATTTTTTGAAAAGTACTTTTGATTATTTAAATCATAATCATTATCAACAGAACTTATTCAGACAGGAAATAAAAAATGCCATGTGATTTTCCCAATATTATGTATTTCAAGAGAAAATCATGTGACATTTTTTGTTTCCTTAGTTGATAATAAATCATAATTTAAGTAATCAAAAATTACATATTATTTATTTATAATGCTATTATAATTTTAAATAATTACATTTATTATACAATGCAATTTAATATATTAACATAAGTATATATATATACTTAACATTTCCATTTCACTACACAATCTTAAAACATGACTATAAAGATACCTGAAAAAGGCAGATGAACTTTCTCAGATGTCTTTATTTATGAATTGAATGCAATATGGAAAAAAAGATTGAAATTCGGTTACAGATACAATATATATATATTAATATTTGAATTTTACAGTTAATATCTAGACTACAAATGATATGCTAATTATTGACCTAATAAATAATTAAAAATAATCATTCATATATTTGGGTAAATTGAATGGTGCCAAAGATGTGGGTGCACAAATAATAACATTAAATGGATAATTAATGTGATCAAATTACCAATAACCAAGATGTATATGCAAAGGTGTGACTTCGAATATAAAAAAAAACAAACAATTTATTAAATATAAAGCATTTATTTAAATGGATGTGGAATATGAAGGATAAGCAAGAATAATACATTTTTATACTGAAAATAAATTAAAATATTTAAAATTAAAAAAACTGCACTGCCCTAATTAAAACAAAGAGAAAAGTAATAGAATATTTGAATAAAACTAAAAATAGTAGAATATTTGTTCAAATATAGTAAGACTGCTTGAACTATTAAGATTATTATGAAATATGTAATTTTAGTAAAAGTTAAAATTTTTTAGTACTAGAATAAAAATTATTAAAATAAAATTATTTTATGAGAAGAATCATATTTTGTAAACATAACGCAAATAATAATATAATTTTAGAAAAAAAAAAAATTCTAAATTTTGTAATAAAAAGCAAAAATATGTATTTGTAGTTAGATTAAAATAATTTTTCACAAATAAAGAAAAAAGATCTGGCCTATCAAGTGGGTGACCCATGCATCTTTTTTGATCGGTCGAAATGTTTTCTTTCTTTACTGATGTAAAAACTATAAGCATGACGTCAACAGAAATATAGGCATTTGACAAATCTCTGATGTAGCTTTTTAAAGATGTATTCCACAAAAAAATCAGATGAAATTTGGATTTTTTATAAATTTTTTTAATAACCAGCGCATTTTAATTTTTCTTTTTTTTTTTTATCAATTTTATAATTTTCACAAAGCGATAAAGACAGCAAATACTTATCGATGTTCAAATATGCTTTTATTGGAATAAATGTACTCTGATTCACAAACAAGGCCTTCAATGAAGTCTAAACATAATCGAAACATCAGGCTCATAAGTATAAAATTATAATTTTTTTGAATATTTTAATTTTTTTAAAGTATTTGAAAAAAATGTTTTAATTTTTATTAATTTTAGTTTGTAGTTGGTGTGTGTATATATAAAATATATTTATTTATGCTCATATAGAATTCATATCTACGGTAATTTTCTAAGTTCTAATCCACTTATTTCATAAAAATAAACTTATTTTATAAAAATAATGATTCTCAAAAAGTTTAATAATTTATTATTTATTATTATGTTTATATAGTGTGTTTGTGTTTACAAGTAATGATTTACAAAAGTAATAATCAAATGTATAGAAAGATTGCATATGCAGGCAAATAATCAAATTCTGATTCTTGCCTATGCCTTGATACTCATGCTGTGGAGTCACTCTGTTTTTGCTATATGTTTCATCACATTATTTCTATAGCTAACAAATGGACTATAAACAAATAAATTATATCTATGTGATACAATAAATATAACAAGATAGCATCACTTGTGTGCATAAAGAATATGAACATCACTGATGTACACAAAAAAATATAAAATGAAGAGATGAAACTCATTTTATCAGTGATACAGACAGTAGCCTACAATTTCTAGTTTTAGATAGACAAAAAGCCAATTGCTATGATGACAAATGCATATCTATCTTCTGGAAATGATTTGTTTTGTATCTTTTATTAGGATGAATCTTTTTCTTATAGATGCCTTTGACATTTGGTAACTTTTGGGGTACAAGATAAAAATGAAGAATTCTTATGTGAATACTTTTGGAGATTCTGAAGCTATGGATTATCTCAGGTAAGACATATTATATATGGTTTGAAAGATAATTTTGTGAGAAATACAAAGAAATTATCACTGAAGATGTAATTTAAACTTAGTTAAAGATGAATTAGAAATTATGAACAAACAATAAAGTAATAATTATTTTGGATGTTGAAATTTCTTTTTTTTCCTTATTTTTTAAATGGTTATCACTATTTGTCTTAGACTTATTGTTTTCCTTAGTTTTTCTAGTTTCTATTAATGTAATCTTTTTTTGCTCTAACATAATCAAAACAAGTTATTGTGAAAATTGTGTCTCAGGTCAGTTTTTAAAAAAATTCAGTATGGCATTCTAATACCAAACAATTAAAAAAAAAAAAAACAATAATTTAATTAAAAGAATAATTATCATGTAATTTAAAAAAACAAAAGATTTGAAAGGATATTAATTTTGGCTTGTGTTCTTTACTATTGCAGGGAAAATGTATATAAACAGAAAAAGTGGTTAGACTAAAGAGAACAGCTGAAAAAATTAAGATCAATAGCTAAATAAATCCACATAACTTAAATTTATGACTATTTAGAGACAAAGAATATTGAAGCAACGATGGAAGAGATTGTAGCATTATTCATTATTATCAAAGTAATCTGAAATCTTAACAAGAAGAATGGTGTAAATTTCAAAACATATGGTTTTCATCCATAGTTATTCACTAGTATTGAGATATATGGCTATGGATAAATACTTCCTTCATTGCCATAACCATTCCAAGGATATAGCAGTCAACTTCTTTAAATTTCTATGACAAACCTGAATGAACCAAGAATATTTTCTTTTTCAGAATAATGCTTACGGTCAATTCTGGGATAACCGAAACTTAACTTATAAAGTTTTCCCGAGCACAAAACAAGAATATTTAAAAAAACATATATGAGAGAAAGAAAATTGTGTTTTTTAAAAAAGAAACTTGAATCCAATTAAAATTATTACCAATAATAGTTTAAAGATAAACTAAGGCTGACATTTAAAGGAAATCAAAGTGAGAAAATTTTACCTTTAAGGCTTTGACTATGCTGAGGCTATTAAAATATGGTAGATCTGAATTTGGTTCAGTCCCATATAGCTATTTAAGTTAGATAGCTGGATTAAAGACATTTTCATGTCCGAAAATTTCAGAGTTTCTACTTAAATATACGTATGAAATAAGTGCTGGTTTTTTGAGTGAGTGTCCAAATACTCTAGCTCTTCACTGACGTGAGTCATAAGCTCGAAACCAAGTTGGTCTGGAGATAGGAGTGTTTTGGATAGAAATTTTAAATATTTTCTCATACCGCACTTATCAATTATGATGTGATGTGATGTATTATATCTTTTCCAAACTAGAATATATCTTAGATAAAAATATGATTTTTAATCCATAATATGTAATGTATATCAAGAAGCCCTAAATAATGATAACTTTATATTATAAAAGTAGCAAACTCTCCATACAGTAACACCACCTAATGCAAGCCAAAGTAATCAATGGATTCTAGAATGTTTGTGCAAAAAATCCCTATCTAGTACCTACTCATCCAATATCCCCAGACTAGGAACTTTGAATTTGAGAGCATTGCATCTAGATCTTAGGATCTAAAACAACTCTCTAGTAGCCATCTTTTATCTAATAATGAGCCCAAGATATAAAACACAGTGATTTCAGTTCAAGGTAATTCACTTGTGTATTCATACAGACTCGAAACCAATTCAGTATCTATACATTTTGATATCTTTGGTTTTTCTCTTGGGTAAAATTTGTAATTTTTTATATTAAGTTTTAATATTTTACTGTGTATTTTTTTTTGTTACTTCTACTAGAAGTTTGAATAAAATATTCTTTTAATATTTTTATTTTATTTAAAATAATTTTTGTGAAAATATAAAATGATAATACTACAGAGTTTTTATTATATTATCAAAAATATAGAAGGCTATATAAATGAGTGTCTAAATATAAATCATGGACAAGAGTATATGTGTGGGCAGAATATTTTTAATTGATTAGATATAATAAATAAAATATCACATTTTAGTATGATTTATTATTTTGATAACAGTCATTGGGATTAATGTAGGTTGCTTTCAATGCCTTGTTGATATGCTTTGGTCTTGATTGGTATTAGACAAAAGGACATCTAAGCAGGATATAACTCTGAACTTAGGTAACAGCCTTTTTACAGTAGGCAAAAGCTACAACTTACAGCTCTATACTAGATCTTGACAAGTTATCCCTTTCTCCCAAGCACAATGAGGATGGAAAATGATGGGCTAATGCATATCCAATGGTCCTTAATGCTCATTTTGAAAAACACTATAAACATAACTTATCATCATTGTGATGACAATGTACTGAGAAGTACTCTTTCCCACTTACGAGAAATGCTCTTTCCCACCGGTATCTTTCTTATTTTTCTGGACTTAGGAATAAGGTCTTTTTCTATTGATGCGGTCAGGGATTACTCCTTTGATGATTGTTGAAGGTATTCTTTTACATTGTCAACTTCATTCATGCAGCAAATTCTAGATGACTCATTAAACGTTGGCTTGGATGAGTAACGTGAATTTTCTTTGAAGTCTGATAAAATATCTTCTTTGAACTGCTTTTATAAACTTTCTCTTTTGCCATCACTTGCTGACCAAAAATATGTTTCAACAGATTACTAATTTCCTCATCTATGCAGAATATTCTTTCAGAAACATCTGTTTTTACTCTGCATTCCAAATACTTAATAACTTGTGGCTTTCGTGGACAATAGACGGTTTTTCAAATTGCTAGATTGTAATATTTTTAATTTTACCTACTACTTTGTCGAACTGAATTTTTTACAATTAATTTTGGCTATAAATTATTCTTTTCATTGATGTTTGATTCAGTAAAAAAAATAAAAATACTTTTTTTTATGAAAACTTTTGTTATGCTTTGTTTTTTAATTATATAAACTAAATCAAGTTTAATAAAAAAAGTTTATAATAACCAAGATTTTTGGGGGGTGTAAATTTAAAAATAGAAAGTATTATTAATTATTCAACTATTAAAAGCAATTTCATATCTAATTAAAGCACTCCTTATTGCATTTGATTTTTTGTCACAAAAACAAGAAAGTACTAATAGTTTAAGAATAAATTTAATAGTTTATGGTTACTATAAATAATCAGATAATAAAAATTATAGAAAAGATTCTTTTTAAATGCTTTTATATTAACTTGCCTGGATGTCCAAATTTTTGAATTTTTAACAATGAAAAAAAATCTATTCCCCTTCAGAAGGTGAACTCTCAAACTTACATTTCCCAGGAAAAAATCCTTAACAACAAAACAAATGGAGATGTTATGTTTGTAAAATAAAATTTCATTAATATTTATATTTAATTCATACTCAACTAATTAAAAGTAAATATTTTATATTAAAATTTGAATTATTCTTTTGAAATATTTAATATTCAATAAATATTTTATGAAAAAAAAAATGTTAGAGAATTAATAAAAAAAACAATATATATTTTTATATAGAAGATCACATGATATTTAAATTTAGAATTAGTTTGTTAAAGGGTGTTTTTTATTTTCACATCATATTATCAAATTATAATTTTTGTCTGATTTTTTTTTTAGTTTTAATCATTTTTTATAATAATATATAAGTATAACCAAAAAGAAAAAAATAATATATAAAAAAACTTTTTTATAAATAATGCTTTTAAGTAAATAGCCACCTAAAAATACAAAATATCAGAGATCTTAAGAATCTGGACTTTGCATGAATATTGCATTGAATAATAATTCAAATGATTGTCAAGAAAGTATCATTCAGTAGTATAGCAAAGTATCTTTATAAAGTTCGTTATATAACATATAAAGTTAAATAAGAATTCAGTTTAATAATATATATAAAAAAGGGAAATATCTTTATTGCATTCATAATTAGTAAAATGAACTTTATTAATTATAAAATTGTTAATTACAGGATTTCCATTACTTTAAATACTATTAAAAATATTGTTTTTATAAAAAATTACTGTGATAACATTTTATAATTATGATCATTCAAAGAAATTGTGTTTAAATAAATCACAATAAAGATTTAAAGCTTTTCTTGACTTATGCCAAATTTGCATTACACAAAATCTTTTGGAACAAATTAAATAAATAAGAGATAAATCTATGCAAATAGAAAGATATTGAATTTTTTATTTACAAAAAGTTGCTGAAATTATTTTGAACATTCTTGGGCATAAAATAAAAAATTCAAACAATATGGATTTATGTTCAATTAGAAGAAGTAAATGGCTTTTGAGATTATATTTATAGTGAGAAAAACAGAAATTTGTATTTATATTGTTTGATCTATCATTTACAAAAACTTGTTTTTAAGCATATAGACATGTTTTCCTGAAGGTTTGTGATGATAGTGTTCTAGTTATATTTTTATATTGGATTATTTCCATCATCTAATATGTGTGTTGAATGTCTTTAGAACAATTTAACTTTATTTAAATATTCCAAATACATTCAACTGTTAATAATATCACAGCAAACAGGTTAATATATGCACTAACTGTTAGTAATATCACAGCACTGTTTGCTGTGATATTACTAACAGTTGGTGCATATACTAACCTGTTTGCTGTGATATTATTAACAGTTGAATGTATTTGGATTAGTGCATATATTAACCTGTTTGCTGTGATATTACTAATAGTTGATGTATTTGGAATATTTAAATAAAGTTAAATTGTTCTAAAGACATTCAACACACATATTAGATGATGGAAATAGTCCAATATAAAAATACAAATATAAACACATAGTCTGTTTAAAAACTGATATTATATTTGTAGTGTTTGTAAAAATGGAAGACATTTTTGTGCACTCCAGAAAAACTAGAATTTATTCGTAAGGCTGTTTTTAGATCGCGCTCTGATAGCTGAGGAATTTAATTAGTGCATTGACGTAATGGCGATCGACAATTCCTAGAAATGTTTGCTAATTACAAATGTTTCTAGATAAGAGACATTACCTTATTGGTCAGTGCATTGATTGATCGTTGCAGTTGTCAGAGAGCGATAAGAAGACTGGGTAACATCGAGCAGTGGAATATAGAGAGTAGTAGAGAGCAGTCACGCAATAGCAAGTTGCAGACCATGCGTTTGGAGAGCATCTGCTTGCAGACCATTCATTGGAGAGCAGTCGGTGCAGACCATTTGTGGGAGAGCATCCGTGGCTGAGCTTCATTGCAGACCAATTCATTGGAGAGCTTCGTTGCAGACCAATTCTTTGGAGAGCTTCGTGGCAGACCAATTAGTTGGAGAGCTTCGTTGGGAAAGAACAGCATGGGAATTGTATAACGTTATTTGCTGACCGCACAGTATGACTTGCAGTTATAACTTTGGCACAGTCGTAAGTGCGGATATAACAATATTTACTAATGCTGCAGAAAAATCCCCAGAACATTTAGCTTCATTGTAAGAGTGACAGAAGTAAAAATTTTCAGATTGGTTTTTCACTGGAAAATGTAAAAAAAAAATGCCAATATGACCTAGTGATTAAAATTGTTGTTCTTATAATTCATTTTGCTTGTAAATATCACACGATCTTCGGAGAAACTCACTGTAAATTAGTAATTACAGAGTTAACATGCAGACTAGTTAAGCTCTCATTTAATTAGCAAATCAAAAAAAATCATGTGTTACTTTACTTAGGTATATACCAATCTTTCGCCAAAATGTCCAAGATAATTGTAATTAGATAATAACTGCACTTAGATATCAAAGACATGCTCAGGTACAAAACATAAGAATATTTCAAATTTCAGTTGTTAACTTGAATAATAAAAAATAAAAAGTGATTACTAGATAGCTATATTGTCTGATATTTAATAATAATAATAGTAGAAGTTGTTGTTCTTCATCATTATTCAAATTAAACTTTATTGCTCATAAAAAGTTACATTATTAAAAATACATGGTTGAAAACTACATAGCTTTGGAACAAACAGATAGATATTAATGGTACAGTTCAAATAAATTGTTAGGCAGGTACCTGATAAATGTAAACTGTATATGTGCCTATTGTTCTATTTTCATTGTCTGAAGGTTTAGTTCATCAGTTTAAAATACTTTTGATTGAATTAAACATATCATTTGGACTATTCAATGCACAGATTAGGTGTTTAAAAAATTGTTGAAAAAGAGATATGTAACAAAAAAAAATTGTTCTTGTTACAGCAAAAGTCATTTGGTTTTTGAGGTTATGCTCTGTCTTGGATTTTTAAGTGACTATGTAGCTGCAAAAATATTTGGGTGTGCAATTTTGCCATCTCTGGCCTTCAATTGTTTGAGCTTATTAAAGAATGTGGCTGGGCACCTTCTTGTATTGTTTCCAAAGCAGAAAGTATATCTGGTGCACCACAAAGTATATAAACAAAAAGTTGCTTCATGGGCTGCTGGTATTGAGCTTTTACTGAGTATCTCTATTAGGTTATCAAGTGTGATGTTATTTTGTCTTTATGTGTTAATCATAATTTCTCGGGTATTTGTTACAGCTATGATGTGGAATACATGCAGTTGTGTTTTTTCTTCCCTGTGGCACAAGAAAAAAAAACATCAATTTTGATGTAAAACATGTGGTATTTAGGAAAGTAGGTAGAGCATGAAGATTTAGCCTTAAGAAAGTCATGAAATTTGGGTTCCAATGACTATTTTTTCAGTCGCTACAGCAAATGACGTTCATATTTAGCATTGTTGACTGACGATCAGTAGTTATGACTGGGTACAGCATATTATAAATGCTCCAAAAGGTATATCTACCAACATCTAAAAAAGACACCTGATCATAAATGCTTTGGAGTTGCTCTACGAGCAAAGACAAATATCCATGTGAAGGTGGTGGTCAATTTGTGGTTATTATTTGAAGGATGCATTCAAGAGCTGAAAAACATCTTATAAGTGCAGCCAGGAGATTGATAATTTTTTGTTTAAAAAAAATTTGAATGAAGACCTAATCCATTTCTGGTTGGTGGAAGACTAAGTCGTTTTACAGAGATGGGGACTATTTTTCTGTGCCCTAATAGCTTGTTACAGAGTGAGTAAAGGGGTGAGATGAAAGATTTAGTCAAGTTTATGATTGATGAGTAAAGTTATTTTTTTAGTTACAAGCTGATTGAAAAGGTATATTTTTGCATATAATGAGAGGTAGGTTTTGGAGAGAGAAGTGGTTGTGCGTTCAGCATCATATTTGTTTTTTCTGAATATTTTGCCTCATTCCAGGGGGGCCCTAGGTAGAAAGGAAATCTAAGGAAATTAGTTGGTTTACCATGATAAACTTGCTTATGTATCTTGCCAGTGTAAAGAAAACAAGCTGATGTTTTATTAATGTTGATTTTGAGTTTA
Source organism: Epiperipatus broadwayi (assembly GCA_028023455.1). Taxonomy (NCBI): domain Eukaryota; kingdom Metazoa; phylum Onychophora; class Udeonychophora; order Euonychophora; family Peripatidae; genus Epiperipatus; species Epiperipatus broadwayi. The sequence continues at coordinate 2,210,839 of JAQFVV010012558.1, read as the reverse complement.
TATTTGAAGGTGTATTCATTAAGTATTTTTTCCAGAGTAGGTAGTTGTTTTTTGGACATAAGAACAACAGTAAGGTTATCCATGTATGCAATACATGGTATATATAGTCCAGTGTATGTAATTTGAGTTTTTGTAATTTTTGTTGTATTTTGTTTATGAGAGGGTTAATGTAGAACACAAATAATAAAGAACTGAGTGGAGATTCTTGAGATATGAATTAGTGGGGAAGAGTATGAAGGTGATGTTCTTATTCTTAACTGTAATATGAATTTTATGACTAAGAAGTAGATTGGTTAGTAGGTATAAGAGAGAGTGAGGTATTTTGGTGTCTGAATTAAAATTTCAATAGGAACTGAGTCAAAAGCAGCCTCAATGTCAATTTGAACAGCCATTGGAGCATATTTTTCTGCTCTCTAACTGAATTTACAATGGTTTTAAAAAATGAGGGCAGCTTGGCCTGTTGAGGAGTCTTTTTTTAAATATTGCATTGGTAATAAGAGGAAGGAGATATGGTTCAATCTTTTAGAACCTGACATTTGATTTGTCTTGTAGCTGTTCTTTACAAAACAACATTATTTAATAGAATGTAATAATTACATTTTTAAATTACATTATACATTTCAGCACATAGCACTCCACCACAGCCGTTTTAGTAGTCTCGTAGCTGTTCTCATGCAAACGTGACTTTTCCCATGAATTCCCTTAAAAGGTGCTGGGATCTATCCTTCTGAAATTAAATTCACCTTCAAAGATGTATAGGGAAGTGCGGCAACATGCTTATAATTATTACTATGTAACAGTACATCAGGTTATAAGATCATTACTTTGAATGGCATTAAGAGTTATGGCCAGTTGAATTCTATACATCCTCATATCGTACGGTAACGATCTGTGAAGTGTGTGCTGTTTGTATAGTATCGCAAAGCACATTAGTGGGCCATGTGCAATGCAATCTAGGCCTACAACAGCTCATATGAATACAACTGTTCTATAGACCATAAGTTTGACCATGTAAATGGTATATTTCTGTGCTTTTGCATGGAAACAGTGCCATCAAGTGGGATGGATTGTCTTAAGTATGAGTACCAGTTTGTTTTTTCACTCACGTTAGTTAATATTGAAGGCATGGCAGCCATTTAACTTATCTTTAACCAACACTCTGAACTAAGTGGTTTTCCCCCACAGATGCACAAACAAGTATTTGCAAACTTTTACAATATATATAAATTTTGTACTTGTTTTTTTTTTAAAAAAAAAAAATTAAAAATTACCTTTTCTGATGGAGTTGCAAGTAATAATATTAAAAATAGCAGGAGACTTTTAGCATATATGCAGCCATGTGGCGCTCTATTATTATCATCATCATCCTAAATCACTTTATTTTAGAGCAACCTTTTCAAAAACAGAAAAATGTAAACTTACCACTGCCATGATATATTTTGTTTGAACCAGTCACTTTAGACAATACAGATACAAATAACATCTTAAATATTTTTGGGTATTGTTCTGTGTATTTAAACAAATAAACATTTTTTTTAAACTACATGCTATATATGTTCATGTTTAAAAAAATTTTAAATTTCATAGACCCAGAGAATTATTGTGTGCAAATTATGGATATTTTTAGTCTTTAAAATTTATTAAAATTGTACGGCAAAATTTGAAATTTAATACTTTATATTTATATAGAAATTGTCAAAATATGCTTTGTCCATTATATAAACACCTAAGCTTTATCATATTTGTTATCTGAAAAAATTGCATTTGTAATTTTTAATAAATGTAATTCATGAGTCTAGAGAAGTGTTCTCAAACTTACAATCTTTGAAGTATATTGTTTTATTTCACTTTTATTAAATAGATATGTATGTTAATTGTGAAGAGCCTTTTTTTAAAGGATTCAGTTTAATCAGTATTTCATTCTGAAAACCCTTTTTTCTACTGATGTTACCATGCTTTCATAATAGATTTTGTTAGATTGACTTCTTTTATGATTTTTAAGTAGTGTTATTTGTGTTTTATGATTTATGTTTTTTTTAAAAAATATTTAACTTACTTCAACTCCTTATCCTGTTTTTTCTTATCTCGTACAGCTTTCAAAAATTCAAACCAATAACCTTTAAAATCTTGCAATTTCTTAAATTCACTTTTGGTAAAAGTGTATACAGTGTCACAAAAACTGTAGCGAATGGCTTTGGTAAATATTGACCTAAAACAAAGAATAAGTGATATTTCTATATATGAAAATAACCCAGTAATAGATTATTATCAACAGGTAAATGTTAAAATGTACTTAAATAGCTCACTGAATAGCAAACTTGTCTTCAGCTAATTTACTAACCAATATTGCATAGTTTAGTGATTTGACTACATGCCAGATACCAGAAAAACTCTAAGCCTAATTACAATTTGAAAGTTTCCATTAATCAGTGATGATTCAAAATTAGGTTAGTGTTTCTTCATTTTATATATATACCGACAATTTTAATAGAAATTTTCATGTATTTTTCTAGATAAATTTCAGCTATGATATAATTAGACAAACAACCAATTAAAAGCTGACATTTCAAATCAAAAGCATACCATTTAGTAAATAGTGTTTGTCTGAGCCATTTTAAAGCCAAAAGTAGAACTGTTTTCAATTTAATATCCTAGCTTATGGAAGGATTTTGTTTCTGTTAGATATAAATGCTATGAAGGTGTAATTTTGCAATGCTGACCATTATTACATCATGGCTGAAATTTATAATACATCAAAAGTCAAGCATTGGTGGCTGAGTGGTTAGCACAGCAGCCTTACAAGCAGTTGTCCCGGGGTTCGCTTCCCGAACGACGCTTTGACACATAAAAAAAAATACATAAAAATTCTTATTCAAACTTTGAATATTTACATTTATAAAATTCAGGTAAATCTTCTAATTATTATAAATACAAGATCTCTCTTAAAAGTTTATGGATCAGAGTTATGATAATCAAATCATAAAATAAAATAATTTAAAATTTTGGAAAAAATAAGAGTACTCATAGTTAATTATAACAATTGTCATTATAGACTAAAAAATATATAAGTTATGTTTACTATTGTTGTCACTAGTTTTACTTCCTAATATTTTCTTCCAAATTGTCTACAGAGCTAGACTTATTCTTCAATATCTCTTTCTTTTATCTTTTTTTTTTTTTTTTGATATTTTGATTTCTTTTTTTTTTTTGTGGGGGGAGCTGTCACTTTTCTTGCATTATTCTGGTGCCTTCCTCTGCCTATCATTATCATGATTGAAAAATTCTTCTTAAAAGACCATATCACAGAAATCTGTATTATTTCTAGTTTCTAATGATTTATTACATGTAAAATAAATGTTATTTACACTATTCTTTTCATAGTGGTAGACATGTAGGTTAGTACCTATAAATCATGTGTATAACAAAAATAAAATATATTAACTTCAAGTAAAATATTAGCATCCAAATACAAAGTTTGAAAAGTAAAAATCTCACATGATTTTATAAATAACAAAAAATTATTTTTAAAAAAATGCCTATACTAAAAGGACTTATAATATTCTAGTAAAAATAAAGTAAGGCATATATAAATATTAGAACCTGTTTTTTCAAAAGAAATAAAATCTACTTCATTTTACAGATATATTTTACTTTTAAAAGTAACATTCATTTGAATGACCCAAACCACCTTACAAGCTTTAAGGTCCTATTAGAAATATCCACGCACTTGTTTAATAATCAACATTAGATGGATAGTTGAGTTGATTGTGAACCATCTACTTTCAAGTTTTTCTTTACAATCATTAGTTAACTAAAAAAATGTTAAGCTTTTCTTAAAATTGAATTCATGTAAAGACCATTATAGGCAAAGCATTAAGCAGAAGTTAATGGCATATAATAAATTAAGTATTACACAAGGTCTTAATAAAGGCTAACTTACAACTGGTCTATCCCTCCTGTCAAAAAAAAAATGTAAATATCATCTAAATTTTGAAAAAAAAAGGATTCATGGAAAGCCATCAGAATTAAATCTATTTATTGACTTGTTTAAGTAATTTAGCATTTAATTATAACAGACAAAACTCTCCATACAGTAGTGCCACTCAGTGCAAGCCAGAGTAATCAATGGATGCCAGAAGGCTTGTGCATAAAATCCCTATCTAGTGTCTACTCATCCAATATCCTCAGACTAGTTTTTGGCTTATGGTCTTCATCAGTAAGCAGCCTTGGATCTGAGAGCACTGCACCTAGATCTTAGGATCTAATGCAACCCTCCAGCAGCCACCTCTTATCTCTACTTAACTACAAAACTATGAATCTAAAATTTGAAAACACAGTATTTTCAATCCAAGCTCATTAGTTTACATAGTCATATAGGTCTGAACTCAGTTCACTACCCATACATAGTGCATCTTTAGATCTTTAATAACCATAGCCACCACTTCCTATTAGGCAGGATTGGTATTCAACCACTAAATATCACATGATCACCATTTCGTATGCTTGCTCATAACCTGCTCTCAGATCCATCCATATGCAATCACATAGCAGTTTAAGTAAGCAGGAATTTTGCATCAGCATTCCTTATACAGAATAGTATAGCTATAATATAATTTGAAACTTGAAATAATTTAATTAACATCTGCATACCCAAACTTAACATCTCCATAAATTAACTATTGTCAAATCCATGAATTCAAAATAATTAAGAAGCATTATTTTATAATACGATTCTGATAAGTCCTTATAAGTGCTTAAAAATTCATCCATTTAATACATATCAAAATTCAAAAAATAATTAAAACTTAAGTCATTTACATTATCCAATGATCTCAAATGGTTTATTCAATAGTACCTAACATTTATCTATATAGGTCCCCAAACTTTTTTGTCCTGTGGACCACTTTCCAAATTACTTTTTTGCCATAGCCCCCATGCCTGCCTAATATTAAATTTTTCTAAACTTTATACCATCAAATATGTTTTTCACAGCTGACATAGTGCTGCTCACTTTGATAGGACTTTGTAAAAAAAGAAAATGACTGAAGTACAGCCTTAAATCTCCATGTTCAGTTATTTGCAATTTCTTTTTTTTTTGGCAGCAGATTAGTTACTGCACTAAACCCCTTTCCATGAAGTATGAAGATGGAAAAGCTATCAAAAATTTTCTTGCAATAGTCCATAATGCAAAGTAAGTAACAGCTAGATTTTGTTGAAGCCAGAATTGCTGATACCCCTTTTGAACTGCACTTTAAGTTCTTCGTTAGTGCTTATTTCGATGAGTTCTTCTTGTAGTGCAATATCCGATTCTTCAATTGCACTGTACGGATTGATAACCCAGTGTATTTCCAAAATTAAAACATTATCAAATATGGTTTTAAATTCTAAGTTGAGGGCATTTAAATGTTGAACATATGCCAAAAAGTCATCATCCTGAACATTTATTGTGGAACTGCGAAAATTCATGCGTTCCAATGTTTCATTTGAATAGATTAATTCTGACAAGAAAAGCTGAAATTATGGGTTTGTTTCTATTAAATTCTGGCTGTCTCCTTGTAACTGCATGTTAACCTCATTAAGTTTAGCAAATAAATCTGTTAAATAAACAATATCTAATTTCCATTTTATTAAATTTTCTTTCAAAATGGGATCTTTATCATCCAAAAACTTTAAAATAGATTCAAAAAATAAAAAAAATCTTTTCAAGCATAAGCTTTTTGAGAGCCAGTGAACTTCAGTGTGAAAAAATAATCCATGAAAGTCCTTGTCATTTTCTTCACACAACTGCTCAAACAACCTAGAGTGTAACGAGTTGCTAGGAATCTTGTTTACCACTGTTATGATGAATTGGAGAGACTGATGCAATCTGGCACTTAGATTTTTAGCTACTAAATGTTGTCGGTGAATCACACAGTGAATTGCAAATATATCAGATATTTTTTGTTTTAAATAGATTAAAAAACCATGATAGTGACCAAACATGGCTGGTGCTCCATCTGCTGCTACCAATATTACATTTGTTAAGGGGATTTCTTTTTCCATGAAATAGTCATTTTAAAAGCTAAAGTTTTCACAAAAAGCAATTCTTGATGGATTTCTTTGTCCATAACAAATAAACATATGCCATTAATAATGCTTCATTACCAGTTAAAGTTGACTTGTCAACTGAAGGAAAAAATCGTTTGTTTTTAGATAATTACACAAGAAGCTTTCCATAGCGTGTTTCATTTTGTCAGTACGTCTTAACTGTATTGTCGCTCAAAGGAATTTTTTTGAGTATATCATATGCAGGTTTATGTAGAACAGTTTTTAAAACCATCTCAATGGCTGGAAAAATCAGCTGTTCTTTGATAGTATGAGACTTTTCTGATTTTGCTATGAGTAATGAAATATTGTAAGATGCCAGCAAACCATCATTGTCTCTTTTTGATGTTGAAGCAAACATACTGTCTAGTGTGATTCTCTTCTGAAGTTTTTCTTTCAGTGTTTTAAAATATATCAAATCTTTATCTGTTTTATCAGGATGCAACCTTCCCAGATGATCCTCCAGTTGCGTAAAACTTTGTTGCACAAAAATCTCGTGGGAAAATGTTTGTCTGACAGTGATGGAATAAAACTGAACTTCAAATAATCAATGCTATACTATCTACATTTTTTTTAGCCTCAGCTATGTTGAGTAGAAGATATCTGTCGACAAAAAGCAAGCTATTTAAATGTTAACAAGATAAAAGATTTAAAATTAATTGACTGGAGTAAGACTCTATCGAGGCACTTACATTAAAACTAAGTATAATAAAAATTGAAAAAGTATCTGAACAATTCTTACTCCTTTAATACAAAATCTTTAAAAAAACACCTACACAAACAAAAACAAACCTTAAAATGTAGGAAATAATTCTTTTTTACTACATCTTTGTTTGGATATGTATTTTTTGTTCGAGCATGCAATTAGAGTTTTTGATCATATGTTTTAGCAGTTATTATCTTCATTTGAAATATTTAACTATAAAATGCAGTGGAAATTGCAAACTGGATGACTAACTAACTAAAAGTTTGTACTTACTTACCTTAGTTACTCCTAACAAGATGTTTTTGATTCACTTTGATTTGCATCTGTATTTTGCACTAAATAAAGTTAATATTTTTCAACCACTTCTCAAAATTCCGAATAGAAATAATCAATATTTGATTCTAACACTTCTATTTATAATTGCCTAATTTAACATGTCCATGCAAAAGTTTTGGTCTGAACAAGTCTGAATAAACTTTATTCATTGCACGCAATTGCTCAATATGATGTTGATATGAATACCTATAGAAACTTGTATGTAATCATAGAACACTACGAAGCAGATACCTAAATAATATTTAATAATATGCAAGTAAAATTAGGTTTAAACATCAGCAAGAAATATCGTGATAATTCAAAAAATTATAATTTTCAATAAAAAACATTGTAAAACTACTATTATCTTTATATAATTGTCATATATGTATATATTAAACAAGATTGATTATCTCCATATAACCATGTAAAATAAATTCTTGTTACTTAAATTTACTTGCTGAGCCACCTCATTAATTAGTAATTATTTGTGTTATTTATATTTGCAATCCGGCAGGCAATATCTACTTAAAAGTTTATGAACCACCTAAAATAATGATTTCGGTAAGTGGACCCCCATTTACATATCATGGATCACCAAATTTTTTTGTCGCTGACACGGATCACCTGAAAGTGGAAATCAACCACTGGGGATTGATATCAACCACTTTGAAAAACAGTGATCTATGCAAATTCAAATCTATAACATTTTGTACAAAATTATTTGTATGTATATTTTTTTAACTCTGATAGTTTATTTATCTGAACAGTAATAAAATTATTTCTTTAATTATCAAAAATGAATAAACCTAAAGGAAGAGTTTATATTATGATCAAAACAAAATTTAAACAGTATATAAACTTAATGTATTTAAATCATAATAATAATTAATTCCTACCACTTATAAAGCATTTCAAAATACATAAATGATAATAAATAGCTTAAATATAATAGACAATACCCAAAAATTCTTAAATTTTTCAACAGTTTATATTAAAATTTGTGTAGATCAAATTACCAGAAATATACACACACCAGATATCCTTAACCTAAAGTTTAATTTTAATTTAAATAAACTTGTAATTAGTAATAAAAAAATTTTTGGATTATTTGTTTTAGAATCCTAATACTTATCCTAGCTGTTGATTGCAAATTCTTTAATCCAGATTAAAATATTTAAATTACATTTAAAATGTTTAATGCAATGCTTTGTACGTGATTCCATTAGCATATCAGTTAAGTTGCTATAGAGGATGAAAATTTATGATATTCAGTTTTTAATTCATCTTAGAGGTATTCCTATAAGATTCGTTCACAGATCTAGGCAGGGGTTGTGTATATTTTAGTCTGCCATTACAGTAAAATCTATCTCAAATATTTTAATTATAGCCATTCTTTCCTCCCAAAATGTGTAGATGATATTCTTACCCATTTATTAATATGCAGACTATCCAATCATCAAATATGGATTTTCTTTACAAATTATTTATTTTTGAAAATAATAAGTGTGCATAATAAATTAAGGAAACTCTAATTAAGGGATTTATAAATTGAAAACATTAATCAACATTATTATTATTATTATCTTTCCAATAATTTAAATCACTCTACACAATATTAAAAATTAACTAATACAATATACATAATTCTGCTTTTACACAAATCTTTTAAAATGATTTTGAAATAACACGATCAACTAAAAAATTAAGGAAAACAATTTATAAGCCAATAAACATCACATGACCACCTCCTCTTATGCAATTTATGTATGTTATTATCATTTCATTTGATAAAAAAAGTTTTCAACTCTTTATTTCCCATTATTTTTCAAAAAAATTCCTTTCTTGGCAATATTTCTGCAAATGGAGAAATTTTCTTTTCTGAATTTTAATGTTTTTTACTTTGATCTGAAAGGGGAAGTACCTTGTTCATGTTGACGTTTTATTTTCATTTTGATATTTTTTGATGTTAGGTTTTAAAAATGGTGTATTTTGTTGATATTGATGCTAAAATCATTTAATAAAAATTAAAGTAAGATTCGATTTATTAATTTTGCTGAAATTTAATAGATAGTAAGTTATACATTGCAGTGATATCGCAATTTCTAGTGATAGCAGTAATATTGCAATCATTCGCAAACATATGTATTTATTATCAGAAAGTGACAGCGAATAAATCTTGTTATGTATACATATTCTGCCCAATTTTTATGTTCATGAATTCTTTACATTTTTTTGTTTTAAAATGAAATTTGTTTTTATAATTCATTTTTATTTATGTGCAATGTTTATGAATTCAAATTTGATTGCATGCAAAAAAGATAAAATTCTAACAAGATTTTTCATATGATTTATTTCATTATTTTCATTGTCTTCTTAAGTCTGGAACCAATCTTCTAATTTTCCATATATTCAATGTATTATTTTCACATTTTTCAGGAACCAACCCATTGTTTAAAATATAATTAGGTAAACATTAAATAATCATTAAAATGTATATATTTTATATTGGGATAATAATAACTATTATATGCACCCCTTATTGCACAAATACATATATACCTCATAACACACCTACTTATTAGTGTTATGAAATGATTATTTCATAATTATATATATTATTATGTTTAGATGACTATACTCCTTACTTACTTTGCCTAATTGACCTTCAAAAAGTAAACATCAATTCTACACCCAATCCTCTGTTTCTGTTTGCTATTAAATAATGAATTACAATAATCATGTAAAATGATTATATCATTTCTATATGTGTATATATTATTACATAATAATACCTGTTTTAATATTAATAAGTGCTTGGTGATACAATATAGGAAGGACTTAATAGCAAAAACTTTTAATTTAATATGCAAGCATGCTTTCAATATCTTTGTAACCAATAAACATCACATGATCACCACTTCATGTGCTTGTGTATAACTGTTGTTAAAACAGGCAAAACTCACTATATGTATGCCACATTCTAGCTTGTGTGTGTGGCATATGTATAGTGAGTTTTGCCTGTTTTAATATCTTTGAATTGATATCAAAATCATAGTAACGAATGAGTGAAATTGTAGTCAAAGGATGTGTCATAAGTATAACGTAAATTGTATGCAGATATGCTTATCTGACCCACTTTTTAGAAAGGAAGACGCAGAATTCCTTTTTGTTTATAGCATCATGATTATTGGCAATATGCCAAGCTTCCTTTACCTTATGCTTTTCTAGACATACAATGCTGGCTGATGTAGACTCAAATATGTAGCCAAGTTTGTTTTCGTGATCTAAAAATATGGATTTGTAGTCTGGATTGCCTTTGGCTATTTTGTACAGGACTTAGTTATGTTGCTAGGCTATATGATGCTAAATATAAGATAAAGGAAGCCTGGCATATTGCCAATAATCAAAATGGTATTAAAAAAAAAAGGAATTCTGCTTCCCTCTCTCTAAAAAGTGGGTAATATAAGCATATTTGCATAAAATTTGAATACAATTTACATGATATTTATGTCACACTCTTCAACCACAATTTCACTCATTTGTTGATATAATTATGATAACAATACAAAGCTATTAAAAGCTTGCTTAGCATATTAAATTAAAAGTATCGCTACTAATCTTTTCTTACTTTGCATTGCCAAGCACTTAATATATCTATTACAATCATTTTAAGAAAAGCAAAAGAATGTAATACTGAATTATAGATTAAGAATATTAACTTTCTATAATTGCATTACTTTATTTATTTTTGCTAATTATTTCTGTTAAAGTTTTCTAAACGAAAATATTTTTAACATTAAATTGTAACGTAAAACATATACCAACAACTGTATTAGATATGCATGAAAAGATTTACTAATACTGCTACAGATATGAGAGTATACTGTATTAGACAATTTTAACATACTTTAACAATGAAATTATCACAATTAATATTTTTCAATAAATGCATAAAAAGTGTTCACATATTTTTATATTTCTTACAACTTCAGATATAAACCACCAAACATCACATGATCACCATCTCATGCTAGCACATAATTGTTAGTAAACAGGCAAAAATTCTCCATATAGTAGTGCCACCTTGTGCTAACTAGAGTAATCAATGGATGCCAGAAGGCTTGTGCATAAAATCCCTATCTAGTGCCTACTCATCCAATATCCCCAGACTAGTTTCTGGCTTGTGGCCTTCATCAGTGAGGAGCCTTGGATCTGAGAGCACTGCACCTATAAAAACTATTGAGCTTAGATTGAAAATATTATTGTGTTTTCCAATTTCATTCTCATGGTTTTGTAGTGAAGTAGAGATAAAAGGTGGCTGCTGGAGGGTTGCATTAGATCCTAAGATCTAGGTGCAGTGCTCTCAGATCCAAGGCTCCTCACTGATGAAGGCCACAAGCCAGAAACTAATCTGGGGATATTGGATGAGTAGGCACCAGGTAAGGATTTTATGCAAAACCCTTCTGGCATCCATTGATTACTCTGGTTAGCACAAGGTGGCACTACTATATGGAGAGCTTTTGCTTGTTTGTTAACTTCAGATATAGACAATAAGTTATTAAAAATCGTGTATATTAGACCTTTTTATGCACATGTATAACAACCTCTTTCTTTTGTTAAACTGTTCAATCTCTTTCTTTTGTTAAACCATTCAACTCTACCTACACATGTGTAAGATCTTATATTTCAAGAAATATTAACACTTTTGTGTAAGTTTGAAATGTAAAAGAATTAACTGTAATTTCTAGAAAAATATAGATACAAATATTTGTATTGTGTAAATAAAATTTAAAAAATTATAATTATTGTTAAAAAATTAATTTCAAAACAGATGCGATATCTTACATTATAATTTTGTCAGGCTCTGTTGGTCTGACACTCGCTGTTCTATCATTTGGAAATCCTATAAAAGCTTCTAAAAAGTCTTTTTTAGCAATGAGATGATTATGTGTAGATGTTTTCATTGATTTTAGAAAAGTTGCCCATGGAAAATCTACATCTGTATCAGTAAACTTCACACCAAAGGGGAGTATTCCAGCAAGATTGGTAATTAGAGGTGTCAAGGCTAGAAATAAAAACATTAATTAGAAGACAATATTTTTTTTAAAAAAATAATTATGATAAGAGTAATTTTAATTTGATTTAAGGTTTCAATAATGACTAATTAATTATATTGACATTAGAAAGGAAATTATAAATTAGCAAAACAACTAACCACATCACACTATTAATTTTGACAATATTACAGACCTCAACTGAAATAATTAATTTAATTGTAATTTTTTTTTACAATGCAGTTTAAAACAAGGGTAGAATGATTTGAAGCTAAATATTCTAGAATCATTCTCAACTGAGTAAAAAAAAAACTTGATTCAAATAGTTCACTCTAAGTGGCACAATGTGACACTAAAAAGAACAAATGTTTTTCAGAGGTAAAATTCTCCATAGTGCCACTTAGTGCAAGCCAGAGTAATTAATGGATGCAGGAAGGTTTGTGCATAAAATACCTATTTAGTGCCTACTCATCCAATATTCCCAGATTAGTTTCTAATTTATGGCTTTCATCAGTGAGGAGTCTTCCTGCATCCATTGATTACTCTGGCTTACACTGAGTGGTGCTACAGTATGGAGAGTTTTGCCTCTGTGAAAAACAGCTTGTGTAAACATAAAGAATGGTGATCATGTGATGTTTGATGAGAACAAATGTTACGTGACTTCTCAATGAAATAATCATACAATTAATTTATTTTATATATTTTTATTTATATTTATAGCCCATCAATTTTGCTGACATACTTTCACACCATTTAAAGATTATAAAACTTATTTTGCAAATACATATCTTACTTGGATTAATTATTTGACGAGGCTTGACAGTGAAATCGTAACAGGTACCGATTGCGAAAATATATTTTGTAAAAACAATTTTCTTTTCCGTTTGAATAAATTTCCCAGATTTCAGAACATGATCATAAATATTTATATATAAGTACTTTCTGAAAAAACCTAGAAAAAAACATTTTTAACAAACAATTAATGTGTATATTGATCAACAACCATCATGAAATAAAATATATTAAAAAATAATACGATTTCAATATTCTACATCGAAATTTTACATCCTTCTTACAGGTAACTGAGATTCTCAACGTCTAAATACAATACTATACACTCATGCACAATGTTGAAATATCACATAATCTCCCATGCAACTAACCATTCAATTATTTTATTTTATCAATTTTTTTTTTTTTTTAAACAACATGTTTACAAATCAAGATTATTGCAAAAATTATATAAAATTATGTTACTGAAGTTAGCTATTTAGTTCTAACAGACTAATTTTTTCTCACGATAACTCAGCCCTGTTTAAATTCATTCTTATATGTTTTACTGTGTCATGATATCTTACTGCATCATAACTATGTGGCTATCTCAGATCCATTCTTCATATTCACTGTAAATATAATGGAAAATTAAAAATTTGGTTATATATATTGTAAACAGAATCTTGGGTAAGTCCTTTTAAGTGCTCATTTCTCCAACAATATTACCATTATCATATCATTGAACACCTTATGCAAAGGGAAAATGTCAAAAAATATTTTCTCTATTAAATTATCACACTTTTGTAATGCTAGCTTAGATTCTTAATTGTCTAAGAAGAAACACATCTCTATATAGTCAAAATAAGAGTCATAGATCACATGACCCTATTCTCTTAAGCTTTTAAGTTATAAACAATGAGGTTTGCCAATTCCTCAATGAGCTTTGTGATAAATGCTTAGCCAGAGAAAGCATTTAAAATATCTCTGTCAGGAACCCCTCCCCAAACCCCTGACCATGGTTTCGTGCTTTGGCACTCCTCAGAGAGGTATCAGGGTAGGTTCAGACATTAGATCTAAAAATACCAACCCAAAGCCAGCATTTAACTAAAAGTTATCGAGTGGAAAATCTGAAATTTTCAGACACCTACATGTCTTCAAACCCAACTATCCAACTCAAATAGCTATATGGGGCTGATAGATCTTCAGACATACCGTATATATAATTACAAATAAGTGAACACCAATTAATAAGGAACTTATAATTCTTGTCATATATCTTATAAATCTTATAATCATATTTATCAGTACTTTCATTTTTAGGAAGCATGCTTTTTAACTGCAGTGCCTTCTATTTATTCATATCATTTGGTGTCATGATTTCTCTGCTTATATGTGCCACTAAAATATCATTTACACATGATACCTAGCCCTTCATGATCTTAAATGGTAATTAAAATAATAATATGCTTTTATTCTAAGTATTCCATAACTAAAAGTTTTCATGGGTAGATACATTTGAGATTATTGTGCTTAAACATTAACTTCCATCCCTAATACTATCATTGAAAATAATAAACCCCATAAATAAAATAGTAATGTTCATTCAGTATTCAATCTTATTAAAAAAAAATTTAATAATATTAAGTATGATAGTTGAGCTTTGCCCAATTTCCAATTTAGAAATTATACTAATATCTGGAGTGATATTCTTTCAATACACGAATGTTAGGACTGATCTGGTGTAGTAATAAAGTTCTATATTTTAGAACTCAAGGTCTATGGATTATGGCTCAGCTCTATCGCTTCCAGTGGCGGTTTCAGCACTTCAGGCATTTGAATTTCTTATGAATTCTCAAATAATAAAGCTGTTAGTTTATTCATTTATTTTATTTCTCATGAATACCAAGCAAAAAATTATTTTACTATTTAAAAGAGGAAAGCAGACATTCAATGACAAATAAAATTTTGATATTTTCTACTTCCGTAGATTAGATTAATCATTTATTTATATTTTGACAGAAAGTACAAATAGATATTGTCTTTTATAAGTAAGCATAAATTTCCAAGTTAGATTTTTATTAGACCTATACATATATCATTTCAAATATTTTTTTTTTAAAAAAAAAACAACAAATCTGATTCTGAACAAAATAAAAACAAAAATTATTTAAACAATAACTCTCTTATTCTTCTCTTTCACTTTCTTTGCATATCTTCATATAATCATATATATATTGCTTATAACACTTCTTTCATATACACTTCAATACAAACAAATTTCCTTAAACTTCTTTATTTTCCTTACAGTTTCGACTGTCCAGCAGTCTTCATCAGAGTTCGAAACTGTAAGGAAAATAAAGAAGTTTAAGGAAATTTGTTTGCATTGAAGGGTATATGAAAGAAGTGTTATAAGCAATAAAAAATAACTCAATACACTTTACTTCTTTTCTTATTATTTTGTAATTCAATAAGGAGACTAGTTCACTATACAGAAAAGATTAATAAAATTATAAATACACTACAGCTTAGCACTGCTTTTGACTGGGCAGGTCATTTTCATAGCACAAAGTCAGATCTGCGTAACATCAAAGTAGTTTACGCTGAGTGCAATTATCGAAAGAGAAAATATAAAGAGTGACTTATCAGCCTTAAAATTACAATATATTTAGTAATGCACTTCCATTTATTTATTATTACAATGATTGGCTCATGATAAACACCATCATCATCATTACTATTATTGTACTTACATATACATGTGTCTCCTTTTTCCCACACATTTATTTTACATTGTTTATTAAGAAGGAAAATAATACATTAAAGATTAATGTGTTAAGAATATACTGTTTAAAAATAGAATAAATGCATAGAATGTAAATAAATTGATAAATTTAAACTAATTAATTATATTTGATTTACTACTGACTTTGTTTCTGTTGATTTTTTGTTTTCACTAATCAAGCTGTCATCTTTTGACCGATTATAATCCATACCAAGAATATAAGATCCTCATAAAGCCTCATATAAAATTGGAATTCAGCTATTATTCAAATATAAACTTTGGCAGTTCAATCTTAAGCCTAACAGTATGAAAATGGCTTATAACAGCAGGATTTTGAAAATCAATTTCATATTATCATCTGTGTTCAAGTCATATGGAGTTGGCAGTAAGAATTGGATCATTAAAATCAAATACAACAAACTTTTCTAATATTTTATGATTATACTGTCAACTTTGAGTTTGAATATACATATTTAATAAGATATACACTATGCAAAAGTCTTTTTATGAAACAAATAAATTTAAATGTTACCAAGATAATACACAACTCATTTGCCAAAATAGATTGGCATTGATATAATAAAAGATGGGCATTATTTACAAATTTCATTAAAGTGATTCTTGGTGATATATTCAGACTTGTTTGTTCTGTGAATAGATTTACATTAAAATATACATACAGTTGAACTGGGATAAATACACAAATTAACTTATTTTAACAAAATTTAATAAACCTATCATCATATTTCCATAACATTTACTTACAATAAACATTACCTTTATCTTAAAACAACTAATCAACCAATGACTGATGTTGAGTACAAAAAAAAAAACTGAGTATGATGACTGTAAATAAATATTATTAGCAATTTGATTGGATGGTTTATTAAACTTGGTTAATTAAAATAGGTTCATATATATATATATAAGACAATTTTGATACATATATAAAAGACAATTTTTGAATTGTAAACAGTGAGAATACAAAGTTTCTCAGGACCAGTTAGTTAGTAGAGGATGTCTTGATTTAAATAAGTTAACCCTTTAATAAATTAAATTATATAATTGGTTATACATAATATCATGTTATTTTTGTGAGTTATTAAAATATATACCATCTAATAAACTATTTAATCTAGACTTAGACTTCATGATTAATACTCTCATAATGGACTTATATGATTTTTTTTGTTAATTTATGTATAAGATTATGCAGTTTAAATAAATATATGTGTGTGTATAAAAATGAAAGTACTTACCACATTCATGAGGTCGAAAGGTAATAGTCACATTAATTTCTTCATTTGGATTCAAATGACCTCTCATAGGGTCTATAACAAAGTGAACAGTATGGGTAAACTCATAATCCACTGGTAGATAAAATGATTCATTTTTCAGTTTTGTATGAAGTGTTCTATTCTCTCCTCGAATAACTTCTCCAAAATTCAATTCTTTTGGAGAAAAATTGATATTGACAGGGACAGCTCTTCCAGTTAGACCTATCTCTAATGGTTTAGCTAAATCGTTTTAAAAGATTAAAATACAAATATTAAATAGCTAACAAAATCAAATTTATACAATAACATCATTTTTTGCCCCATTTTTTAAAGTGATTTTCTTTTCTTTTTCAAGAGATTTTATTTTCTTCCTTTCTAAATGTTTTGGTTTAATTTGCAACTTATCTCAGAGATCTGAATCTATTTTATAATATTACACTACATTATAAGATGTTAAATAATGCAATTTAATTTTATTGTATCATAAAATATTATAAAATATTTGCAGATCTCTGAGGAAGGCTGCAGGTTCACCTGAAACAAAAGGCATTGTTTGAGAATGTGCAAAAAAATATATAGTTATTGTTTTAAAGGAATAGTGAGAACACTGAATTATATAAAACTACTAATAAATTAAAAAATACCCAAAATTATCACACTATCATTATAAAAAAATGATTTATAAAGTTAATTACCCATTCCATTGTAATTAGTTTGGTTTAACATTTTTAACATTGGTTAAGTAAAAGTTTATTCAGCAAATTAATTTTGTTAACTGTAGCTAAATGAAGCCAAATATGCTTAATATGCTATAACATTTAAATGTACAATGCTAATTTTTTAAATTAGTAATTTAAATATATGAGCCGAAAATGCATTCAGCTACAGTTAATAAAATTAACTTGGAATAAACCTTTACTTAGCCAGTGTTTGACATGTTAAAGCAAAGCAATTATAAGTAGGAAAAGGAAAATAACCTGAAAATTACATTCCATTGTAATTAATACACTGTAGAGCTTACACACCTGCACATATATAATGTAATGTATAAGGGATTTGAACTCAGACTTTCACACGACCCTCAGCTCTCCATGCCATCTCATATGGCTTACCCACCTGATCATACACATGTTGAAAAGATAATCACCAATATACATCATCATTGGTGATTATTTATCTTTTCAACATTTGTATGATCAGGTGAGTCAGCAATATGAGATGGCATGGAAAGCTGAAGGTCACGTGAAAATCTGAGTTTGAATCCCTTATATATTCCACTGTAATGTAAATTTTATAATTCAAAGGATTTCAAAAAGATGACAGTGATTAGATAAGTGACATTTTGTTTTTGTTTGTGTACAATAAAAATTCTAATGTCAATTTTGATAACATTAATCCACTCACATTTTTGTGTCTTAAAGGCTAACATCTATTCTTGAACATATTTGAGGCATTGATTCCAAAAATGCCACCAGTTTCACCAAATGGGCAAAATTTTAGAGATGTAGCATAACTACCTTATGTATTTTTCTGGCCAGTCAGCTGCTAAAATTCAAGATTTCTGTAATATCATTTCAAAAAATATTGAAGCTATGAAATCATAATGTCAATCTGTTTGTACTATATTAAATCATTTTATTTAAACAAGAAAAATTATACAATGTATCAGTCAGTTAACATATAAAAAAGTTTCTTTTATAAAACTATCTTAACCAAGGTCTATCAGATAATCTGGCTGAAGGCTTCGGGAGTAGTTTTCCAAAATATGAATATCTCATTTTCCAAATTCAAAAATTAAGAGTCATACTCAAACATCAAAACAAAAAAACAGAGACTATTTTTCAAAGCATTTCAAATATAAAGAAATATTTTAAGATTAACTTTAATAAATACATTGCAAGTTTAACTTATAATATTTTTATCATAAATTAAAGTACAGTTGGCATCATCCAACATTGGTCAGTAAATGGGTATTTAATAAGATATATTTTGTGATTAGCTTTAACAAATACATTACAAGTTTAATTTACAATATTTTTTTAATATGCACTCAATTATATAATAATTATTTAATTTTTACTAATCAATATTTTTGTAATAAATTACAGTTCATCATCCAACATTGGTCAGTAAATAGATATCTAATAAGATATATTTGGTGATTAAGCTTTAACAAATATATTGCAAGTTTAATTTATGGTTTGTTTTTTTTTAAATATAAATTTAATTGCATAATTACTTAACATACATTAATCAATATTTCTCTTGATAAATTAATGTATAGTTACCTATTAAACATTGGTTAATAAATGGTATCTACTTAGTCTTAGTTAAAAGTTAAGCTAGAGATGAAAAGCTGTTCAAAGTCTCACATTTGGCAAGTCTACCAAATACTAGCTTCTTTTTCACTGCTTCAATATGAGGATCTGTTGAAAAGTTCAGCTTTGCAGTTGACTATTTATAATAAAAAAATAGGTGCTTTACATAATGTATAATTAATAATTGTATGTTTAGAGAAAGAATAGATCATTTTAAAATGTTGCCAAAATAAAGGTCAAACAGTCAGCAAACAGTTATACAAGCTGTTCTTGGTGCCCATTCTTGATAAACTGTCATTTTTTTCTTCAGCCATTCCTCAGCCTAAATAAAAGTTAGATTTCCATAAATAAATAAAAATAGTGCAGTGGACATCAGTGATCATATTGCCATCTATCTTCTTGACTTAATTACTTTTCTCCTTAGGGAAAAATTGATATTGCTGCTGAATATTTTGTAAATGTAGAATGACTGAAGTCATTTTAGAAAGATTAAAAGAACTACAAGTTCAGCATCCATATAAGTATGACATCCCATCTGCCAGTAGTGATGATTGTACCACATTGCCTTTATAAAAAATTTTATTTTTTACAGTTACTATACTGATATTCATCTCATGAACCCATATCCACTAGTTAATATAAGATAAATATCTATTTGTCATTAGCCTGTTTGTGACTTTATCAAGATTCACTGCACCCATGTAGTGGCCACAACAAATGGGTGTGTTCTGTTATCCTATGGTGCCCTTTAGAAAATTAGCTATGTTGAGAAAATTAAATAGATGCTCTTTCAAAACATTTTGTCAACTCTTGTCACCAATCTCTGTATTACATTAAAGATCAGCCTTTTCAAGCTATTGTGCATGCGCCTTTTACGAGCATGATCTTTAATGTATTACAATTTATAAAAAACATAGTGCTATAAAAATATATGCTTATTTACAATCTCTGTATTGTAAAATATCATTTAGAAACAGCTAAATCAAAACAAAGAGTTTTGCTAATTGCTCAACAAGCTTTGTGATAAATGCTTAGCAAGAGAAAGCATTTAAAATATTTCTATCTGAAAACGACACCCAATCCCCTGACCAATGGTTTCATGCTTTTGGCCATCCTCAGAAAGGTGCTAGGGTAGAGCCTCTCAGGCCATAATCTTGACTACTGGATTTTGGCAGTAAAGAGAACTGAATTATATCTATCAATTCTGAAGCTACCTTTACTTGTATAATGTAATCAAACTAATGATATAAAAGTTTCAAACACAATATATTGGTCAGGGGAGCACCTCTCTGAGGAATGCCAAAAGCATGAAACCATTGGTCAGGGGATCGGGTGTGGTTTTCAGATAGAGATATTTTAAATGCTTTCTCTTGCTAAGCATTTATCACAAAGCTTGTTGAGCAATTAGAAAGCCCTTTGTTTGTATTTTACAAGCTTAAAAAAAGTGGGGTCATGTGATATATGACTATTTTTTATTTTTTAGCTAAATCAATATTTAGTATAAAAAATATTAGTCTAAAAGTAAAATATTTTATATGACAATAGTAAATAAAGAAAATGTAACTACATTTGTTACTGACCAAAATTTGAAATGGTTTTATCTTCATTCATTTCAATAACAGATCTTCCGACTATATGTACCAGTAGAAAAACAGCAAAATCTTTAACTATAGGAACTCGCTGGGTCTTTCTCCAACCGAGTGATGATGGATAATATCTAAAATAAAATTAGGAGAATGTTTATATTTTAATTAAAATGTCATTGTTTTTAAAAGCATAAATTTATTAGTTGCCATAAATATCAAACCCTGATAACTATATGAATAGTACTTTTCCATAACCACAAATTATCTGCTTTTTTATTAGTCACGCAAATGCTTGTTCATGATTAATAAGATGAATTTATCAGTGATATAATCTATATAATCTCATTCAGTCACTTATGATTTTCTCAAAAGCACAAATATAATTTATATTATTACTTCTGGATATTCACCTTTTTTATTACCACATCTCTACACAAACACACTTCTCAATGAATGAGATCATGCCATAATTTACCAAGGTATGACAATTTTAAATCAATTATCTGTATTTTTAATAAAAGCCCATGTCCTATGCCTTGTACCATGTAATAGAATGATGGATTCAAAACTACAAGTTCCTGGATTGAAGCTCAACTTGCCATTCTGTTGAACAAATAACTATTCAAATATAGTTACCCACTTGCTCAGTTTCTTTAATAGTTTTAGAAAATGAATTGAAGATCTAGTACTGACAATGACATGACCTCTGGAGTGACTAATCGATTAGCAGAGCAATTCAAAATTATCAATATGTTTTTATTTTTATCTTCAGTGTCCAACTTTCACATCCATAAAATGATAAAACTACCATAGCTTGAACCATACTGATCTTCATTTTAGTGATTACTGAATCTTTCATTATTATTGTATGGTCTAAGAAAGCAAAAAAATTAAATAACCTTTGGATCATCATCATCAATTTTGAAATCAGCAACTAATGCTGTATTGTATCTTCTTTATATTTATTTATAATTTCAGTTTTCATTTTCTTTTAACTTTCTTAATGAAAATCTTTTAAATCTTTTCTATTTTCAGATATAAGTATAGCATCACCAGTAGATTTAGGGTTGTTGATTCTTTTTCTTTGTATATATATACAATCTGAATTACTTTATAACTTAATAAATATAAAATAATACAAAATAATGAAGTCATAATTTAATAATAGTCTCTTAATACCACTTATCAACAGTAATAATATTTTCCTGAAGATTTGTAATGATGATATTACAGTTGGATTTATATATTGGACTATTTCCATTACCTAATATTAAGTATTGAATGTCGTTAGAAAAGTTAAAGTTTATTTCAATTTTCAATTGCATTCATCTGTTAGTAATAGCACGCAGGTTAGTATATGCAAAATGTTTTGAGAGATATTATTCTTCTCTCTTCTTCAGGTGTTTGTTGCTGGCCTGATCAGTGACAGTACTAGCATTGGAATCGAACCTGAACCCTTAGAATCTTGACTATTGAATTTTAAGATAATCTAATTAATTGAGCCATCCTAGTTAAAGGGTTACCTTAAAATTCAATATTCACGAATCTAAGTATCCAGGTTCAATTCCTATGCTAGTAGGGTCACTGGTCAATCCAACAAAACCTGAAGAAGAGGGGAGAATAATACCTCTCGAAATGTTGTGCATATACTAATCCAAGTGCTATTATTAACAGTTGAATGTAACTGAAAAATTTAAATAAAGTTTAATTTTTCTAATGACATTCCATACATAAGTAATGCATTATTTTTCAGTAAATTATGCATGTTTTCTTAGGTTGTATCATATTAGTATAAAACTATGCTTTAAATTTTACAATTATGTTGATGTTCATTTGTATTGGGGTTTTTTTTAATAAAAAAAAATACCTACCACATTTTCACATTAGTTTGTATAAAATTTATTCAGTACATTCTTTGCTTTGAAAACATGAACTTTATTGAAAATATTAGCTTTATTGGTTTTCATCTTCAGCATGTTTTTGATAGCTCTACCTAGTGTATAAAAGCCAAATCTGTTACGTAGAATACTTATGTAATCAATACCCATTATTCTTGTAAAAGCTTTTAAACCAATACTTTTCAATTCTTTCTCATGACAAATTCAAAGATGAAATTTAAACATAATAAGTTATATAAAATTCTAAGTAATTAGTATCTACAAAATAAATGATTTTTGGTACCTTGGGCTAAAAATAAAACTAATCGTTTGAGAATAATTTGGTTGTAGAAGTCCTTGATTTGGTACTGCTGTTACCACAGATGACAATGGATTGGTTGTACTATTATCCAAAATTGAAAGAGCGGTAGCTCGAAAAGATCGCATTAAGTCTGCACCCTAAACAATATTATTTTAAAAAGCCATTTATAAAAAATATTATACTTAAATCAACTACATAAAATAAAGTACACAAACATTATCTACAAGATGTCAGCAAAATATCAAAAATCATGTGATCAAAAAAGTTTAAAAAATATTGAAATAGTTAAGGCTTTACTTCATTAGCATTTGAAATCAATTAAGAAATCCACATTAAGAAATTAATATTGAACCAAAATGAGGACTGCCAGGATCTGAAGTATAATAATTTTATATGCTGAATATTTAAATTTACAATGAAGTATATCTGTGAAGTTATAAAATTTTATCTTTAAATACTCTGTATTCATTTCATTGTTAAAATAAATTGATTTTATATACATCATTCTAAATATGTCCAATCATTCAACCTCTTTTCCCACATTAAAAATAAAACCGGCACTATATTTTTAATCACTTTTTTGTACTTGTATAACAATGCATAACTATTATAAATCAAATCATTGGAGTAATTTATTTAAATTTACTTTCACAGTTACTATATTTAATCCTTTATTTGCTATAAAGTTTTTACTTAGTTTCTTAGCATAACTTTAAATTTTGATGTTCGCATTTAGATTTAGTATTTACTAAGGCTTTAACCTCAAGAATATGCATGTAAAAATGTGATATTAGGGACCTCTACAGGTCTTAACCACAAGCTTACACCTTGGAAGAAAAGAGGGGAACCCCTTCTTTACTTCAACCTACTTTCTATTTAAATAGGTGAAGCTGAAGTGGTTAGATCTAAGAGTGTGAAGCTATTCAATACTTCATTGATTAAGATCTTTCCATTGACTCATTGTAAATCATAAGATTTCACGAGTATTAATGTGTAATAAGAAACGTGGACTTAATCAGTGAAGTATTGAATAGCTTCATGCTCTTAGATCTAACCGCTTCAGCTATTTAAATAGAAAGTAGGTTGAAGTAAAGAAGGGGTTCCCCTCTTTTCTTCCAAGGTGTAAGCTTGTGGTTAAGACCTGTAGAGGTCCCTAATATCACATTTTTCCACGCATATTCTTTAGGTTAAAGCCTTAGTAAATATTACTTAAGTAATCAATGTGCGTTTAAATAAATTTATAATTTTGATTTAGAATAAATCTAGTGATGGATTTATCCTAAATCATAAAGGAATCATATTAAATAATAAAATGCTAAAATAGAAATAACAATAAATTAAACATCATTTCTACTATAATATTTAAAGTTTTCAGGCAAACAGTTAACAAAACTTCAAAAATTATAGCTAGTCATTATATCTACGAGAAAGAAAAAAAGAATAATAACCTCATTTTATCATATATTAGTTTCAAACTGAGGACTTTTTCAGGTGATACTGGAAATATAATATCAACCTGTTTACAAATTTTGATTTATTAACCATGGCAGTTCACATAGTCAATTATTCACAATTTACAAACACACCGTTTCTATGCACTGACTGTGACTGATATTGTATCTCCCACATCATCTGAAAGAATCCTTAATTTGAGAAAAGAATGTGTCATGATGGGATACTTGTTTATTTTTGTCCTTTCATAAATATGATAAGTAGCTACTTATTTTGTGATTTTTCATAAGTATTACGAACCCAAAGATATGGGTGTAGATATACAAGCAACTACCTTCTTTGAATCCCAAGAGATTTTAAATGTCTTATAACATGGTAAAAAAAAATTCTGAATGATGGGAAAAATTTATGATAAATAGGAAAAAATTCAGAGGCTTTTGATCATTAATGCTCAATTATAGTTTAAAGCGATAATGACCATAATATCAAAAGTGGATGTGTGTCCAGTCGTTCATTATCCCTTGCTATATTGCAACAGTTTTGAGAACAATCATATATTCTTCATAACTTATCCATATAGTGAATGATCAATGAGTTATCTGAAAACAATGATAATGTTCTAATTTAAAAAATAAAAGGTCACTATTAATTGTGAAAAGAATAAGAAGTCCCAACATACAAATCAATCTTTGCCCTTCAGATAACTGCTATTTTTAGTAAATAAGCAATCAATGCACTCTTTATATTTATTATGGTAAAAAAATTAAAATAGTATTGAATCGCTAACTTCAGAATCATAGTATTTTTCTATAATTTATTTTAAAGTTTGTAAAATTTCAAAACTTTGTTACACCTCACAGAATCTTTAAAGAGACTTTTTTCTAGGCCACATGTATTATCCTTACGAAAGGCTGAAGGCCCTGTAAGTTGATATGCATTTTAATAAGATAAAGATATGGTTAGATTATAGCTTCAAATGGCAGTGCTGCTATGAGTTTTATTAATTTATTTAATACTTGTCTATATCTATAAATAACTGCTGTAACTTTTAGAGCTCTGTTCATCATGAAATCAATGTAATAATGGAATGAATCATTATTCAAAATTATTATTTCTACATCTCTTTGATGATCATTTGTTATAATTTTAGAGCCATAGATATAATAGAGAAACCTCAAGACTTCAGATTTCCTAGGAGACAACAGAGCATTTATCCATGTTTATATTTATTTGACTATTTTCACACCATTTTAAAAAACTATCTACATTTCTTTGAAGTAGAAAACAGTCTTTAATAGCACAGATATGCCTGAAAATTTTGCAATCATCTGTTTAATATAGAAGATGTGAGAATTCAATGTAAATTCTGAGGGTCATCAATGTAAATATTGAATAATAATGGTGGAAGAACACTCCCTCAAGATAAACCACTGAAGTAATAATATGGTGAAGAAAAATTATTGTTAAACTTAACAAAAGACATTCAGTCTCTAAGGAAAGAGTCAAACTAATTGCTTAGACTTTTGGAAAAACCTAATCTGTAAAGCTTTCCAAGAAGAATTTTATGATTAACCTTTTCAAAAGCTTTGGAAGTATTAAAATAAATAATATCCACCATTATTGTCATCATCATAATAATAATAATAATAATCATAACCATCATCAATGATTTATCATTCAGGAATTCATAAGAAATCTGAGCACAAAAAAGTAACTGAGCTGGAAACACGTAGAGATGTATTGAATATATATATATATTGCGACCTTTGACTTTGCCAAGAAAGCTGGTATTTCATTTTTGCTGATATTTAACTCGAAAAATAATGTCTTGCTAAAAAAAGTTATTAAATCAAATGTATCTATAGCCAATCTAAGCATAGATAACTTTAAATGACTAATGATTAAAATGTTTCTGTCATGAATATGTAATATGATGTTTTAATTCATGGCTTTGCTAAAATATTGTAAACATATATTTAAAGCATATGTTAATAAGTGAAATATAAAATGTAGATAGTCATATTGAAGTTTAGATTATTAATATAAGTTAGAGTGATTAGATGAGTGCCTGAAGTAGCTAATACTGACTAAATTAATCAGTATGTTCAAATTTAAGAAATAGCTATCATATTCTAATAAATATTTGAATTAAAATCATTCATTTAAAATAATCAGTCAATTTATTAAATAAGAGTATTAAATTTGAGACAGAGAGTAAACTAAATCGGTTTAATTCAGAAATAGATAAATAAGTTATTGCTAGTTAGAGAGTACTTTAAATTCAATAGTTCAAAGAGAGGAATGATCTTTAAATGTGTGCATGTGTGTGCTTGCATGGTAATTTATTTATTGGAAAAATATTGTTTTTTATATGAAATGTTTAGTATCATTCAATAGCATTTTGCTTGATTAAAAATTTTTAGTTGAAGTTAAATGAACGTCTAATATTATTCATAAAATTAACTTAGTTTAAATAATATTTATTTGATATTATTATTATTATTTAACCATATAACTTATTTGAAAATTCCCAGGTCACATGTGGTTTTCTGGTGATTTATGACTAATAAGTGTCAAACCTCGATAAAAAGCAATCAGCTGTTGAATCAAGGGTGGAGAAATCAATAGGAAGTGATGTTTCTTGTCAGAGTGTTTGACAACAGTAAGCTATAGAAAGATGTGCACACACATATTTTAGGGAATTGTATTGGGAGAATTATATTAGGAAAATTGCATTAAAGGAATTGCATTAGAGATAAGTGTAGGAAAAATGCATAAAAGTCGCAAACGAACTTAAATTTGAAGCTCAAAGAAGTGTAAAATTTTAATAAGTTTTTTTTTTTTGCTGTTAAAGTCAAAATGTCTACTTAAGTCTTCCCCAGGCACTTGATTCTCACCCTAAAGTTAATCAAAATTTTATATCAAACGTTGAAGAATTTATCAGCAATATATCAATTAATGGTACATCGATAGCAAAGCCCTTGCTTTCTGAAGTTAGAATGTTACAGGTATTACTTTTAAATTATCCTATTTTATCTAAAACTTTTATTCATTACAAACTGTTTAGATGTCTGATTTTGAAACAGATACATTGGGGGGGGGGGAGGTAAAACTTAACATAATGATAATTACATAATTTTAATCTTCTGCCATAACTTGTTAAGATAAAATGATTCCTAAACTTTTATTGTCTTTGTATCCGAGGAGATCCTTAAAGAACTAAATATTTATGAAAGAGAAATCGTTTTCATAAGTATTAATGATTTTATTATAGTAATAATTAATGAATGATTATTGTATTGATTAGAAAATGAAAATTTTGATTGAAAAAACTATTGAGACTTACTTAGAAATTGATATTTCTAATTTAGAGAATTATTAATATGGAATTATGTCTATGATAAAGTGAAATGATTAATAAACATTATTTTCTATGAATGATTGTATGTAATAGTTACTAAATATGCTTGAAGTTAGAAAGAAAAATTTTAGCTTAACAGCTATGTGAAAATAATTGATTAAGCAATATTATGTGTCAATATTTTCATTCATAAAAAGGTGCTGAATGGTAGAGGAAGTAGATTTGATAAATGTTATACGAATACTATTTTAAATTTGATCTAAATAGAAAGATAGATTGACAAGAAACTGTGATACTAAATATATGAAAATCCTGCATAACTTGAAAGAAATGTTTAAAAACGAACTACGATATTAAATATTGTGTTAAGAAAACTTTGCTTGGATTAAAAAGGAAAAAATAATTTGTGTTAAGTAATAAATTAAATAATTTGATACTTTAAACTAAGTATAATGTGAAAAAAATGTGAACTGTTTTGTCCAGTATATGTGTGAAAACCTTCACGTCTGTGCATAAGGAAAAAACTGTCAGTGCAAATGTGTTTTGGATTACATCACCCGGGTACAGAAAACAGTGAAGATTAAAAACTTGAGAATAACCTTTTTTTATTATTTATATATATAAAAAAAATGTTTTGATAAAACTTACGATTAAAGGTTATGGTTAAGAATGCATTTTTATATTATTGTTATTATTATTATATGCTCTTTAACATTGATTCTATTTTAAAATATTAATTATTTTATATTTATATGTTATAACATAACATGCCAGAAAGATGTTCGCTTATTATTATTATAATTTTAGCATTTACAATATTATGCTGTATAATAATTTAATTTTAAGATTTTAAAGAGTATTGCTATATCCTTGATTATGAATGGTATATTTATAATGAATATTACATGCTTGTGAAAATGATGTATATTTCTTGTTTTTATTAATTGCTTTTGGCTACAATTTTGTTCAGTCATATTTGACAATTATTATTATTTATGAGTTTCATGCATCAGTTTAGTATTACATTTAGCAAGAGTTTAAAATTAATTCCTCTCTAGAATATGTGACATATGTTATCTGACCATGATGGTTTCAAGATCTAGCTTAGCTTCCTCATTATTATTAATATTGAAATAATTAGCTAGTTTATTAGGAGATCGAGGGTCACTCTCTCTGATAGTGTTGATATCTTTCTTGAATGACATTTTCTCATATTTATCATTGTAATAATATTGGTTCATTCCCTAATTATATATGTCTAGAGATAATGTCTTAACATTTTATTGCCCTCAGATAGTAGGCGCGTACTCTGGAATCATGCCATCATGTTTTTTGTTTTAGTAGCTTTTCCTCCCGGAAATATCTTCCTTACAATATTTTTTTTACCACCATGTAAAGTGTTGTTGATTTTTAGTATGTTGGTCACTGATAAGTTTAGTCATTTGAAGTGAATCATCCTCATCTGTAAGAATTGTTACCTCCCTAAGTGTAGGATCAGAGTTTTTGATGTATAACGTATTTTGCTGAGCATTTCCAGCAATCACTAATACAAACGATAAAATTTATTATTAGCCTAAAATAAGCACTGCACATCATGATCATCACCGTTCAGAAGCAAGTCATCACTGGACTTATTGGGGTATATTGTAAGTCAGAATCATCTATCTCGCTAACACACTGCAGAATTCAAACCCCAGATACGAAACTGAACATTCTAGGAGGGGTTGCCTTCTAGATATACTAAGTTCGAATCTAAAGCCCAAATTTCACAGCGTCATCTACATGACAACGCATCTGATGCCACTACTAGTATGACCTTTGACCGGTGCCTGGTGGTCAGGGAGAAACAAAAGACTCTATACTAAAAGAAGTTTGGGTGGCTAATTAACGTCTATGGATTTACAAAAGAAATGCAGAAAATATATATATAGACCGAGACAGTGATAGGAATCAAATAAAATAAGAGATCAAATTTAGTTTTAAATAATTTCACAAAATTTATTTAAATAAATTATATATATAACGCCACTGTCTGCTTATATGAGACAGGGACGCGTATTAGATAATTGTGGGCATTATATTTCAATAAATGACAAAAAGGTTTTAAAACAAAGTGATATATTCTATTCCTCGGGCTAATAGCATTACGATAATGTGCTTGATGAGATAGGAACATGTGCGAGGTGCTTTGAGCAATTATGCAAGTTTAAGAAAATATTTGAAATTAAGTGTTATAAAATATTTATTGATTTCGAGAATAGCACGGACTAAAGCTTACTAAGCAACAAAGTGGGAATGTGATCAAGGCATTTATTTGAGAATAATAATAATAGAGTTACATTGGGAGGTCAGTATTGCTGATAATGATTTTATTAAAGTTGGAGGGTGTGACACATTTAAGTCACGGATGCTTTGTAAAATAAATATAAAATAAAACAATATTGAAGATCCGGAATAATTGCGGAGGGCATCTTGCCGCTAACCCGTAGGAAAGTATTTTATGAACAGCCGAAACTTAGCGACTGTGTGACGATTGCGTTTAATTCCCAGGTGTGTCATTTGGGGACACACTCTGCCTGAAAATCGCAAAAAAAAAGGCGAAGAGAATGGCCTTAGCTGTGTAAAGAATCCTTAGAAAAATAAAACAAAGCGGTCTCAACAACCAATTCATTTACCAGCAATACGAGACGAGTGTATACAAAACATACTGAATGGGTTTTACTTAGATTAAGAGAAATGCCCAATCAAATTCCCAGAAATTCATTTAAAAGGGTCCGCACATTCTCGACGTCAATGATGAACTTTGTAATTAAAGTAGAACACGGTAATTAAAATAGGAAAATGCATGCTTGCGGGTTTGAAAAGTAAGTATAGATTTATATATGCAATCATACATTAGGGAACACATTTAATCATTGACCTCGCACATACTCTCATATTAGATTAAAATCAATAACATGTAGATTTTAAACTATGTGATTATATTATATATTAAAGAAAAGAATCGCCCTCGAACGAGTGATTTGCAAGATAATAAAATTGGAAAATTATAAATTTAAAATATGCCTTAATAGCGGCATCTTACTTTCAATAAAGGGAATAGTTCACTCGGTCAAAGACGATTCTGACACATTATCATAATAAAATAAAAGAAAGCTTTATAAATAGAAAGTATTAACCCAAGGATAGAGCAAAAAGGTTGATTATATTTGAACACTTTAAAGAAGTACATAATAAAGTTATGTGAAATTTCAGAAAATAATTTAGAATAGCTATAGCATGTTAGTTAGGAATCACAAGAGCTCTTGGGTTAAGTTAGGTTACCTCTGGAGACGCATTTGCAGGTAGATGTTCGGCAGGTTTTATAATTCAGCAGCAAAATCTGGAATGTTCATATTTTTGCAGCAGCAGCAGTTCCGGGGTTCCCCATGTGATAACTTCTGATGGTATACGGCAGCATATGACCATTTCTGAGAGAAATAGCCTTCTTGCACTCTACTCTGTCATGTCAAGATTTACAAATTACTACAATAATTTTGGTTAGACACATTAGACCTCAGAATGATTTCTCTTAGAAACATTAGAAGAAAACTCTAGAACAAAAGAAAACCATTCTTTTTATAGTAGACGTTAACAATAGAACTGCCCTGGAGCATTACAAAAATATATCGGACTTATCAGCTGTAATTAAATCTATCCCAATGTTTAAAGGAATTCAACATTAATTAATTTCTTTTGTTAATTTCCCTGTCGACATTCGGATTACAAACTAGATTTAATTAAAAATTACTTTTATTAATTAAAGAAAACCTTAAGTGGACATCTGCTGTTTTTACATAAAACTTATATAATATTAGCTAATTAAACTATTGTCCCTCATTTATTTTAAAGAAATATTTGGAATGACTTTTATTAAATTAAACGAAAATTATTTTACTTTTAACTTGCAATATTTGAATCTATTTACTAAACGAATATTTACTAAATGAATTTTATTTTAAATCAAAATATATTACGACAGTAATATATTTGTAAATAGATTCAAACAAAATAACTTTAACAATTTATAATTTTGATATGTTTTTAAAATGCATACCATAGTGTGTGCGCAATTACAACTTATATAACCTACTTTTTAATAAATCAAAATTATGTGAACATATACATAATCTATAACCTTTTATTTATTTGGGAATGACTTATATATATAATACGAGCATTGTATTCATGGTTTAAAATTAGGCAGGATTTTTGGTATATAAGCATATTGCAGACACACTACGATAGATTGGGGTTCAAACTAAAGTATGAGGGTAGGAAATAGGTAAGAAAAGGTGAAACGAAGATCTACAAAGCAGACCTTACTGTTTCAATATATAGCATTGAGTGTGTGAGTGTATACATGTAACCTCTGAAATGATTTACGATTTATTATAGCTTTGATATTTTAAGATCATAAAGTTAATAAATAAGGTAGTTAATAAACTGTGATAATTAAAGACCATAATGTTTGATAAATAATGCATTCTTAGTGAAATTTTAATTATTGAAGACCATAAATAAATTAATATAGTTGATAAAGCTATAGATTATAAAATAATAGTACTAGTTAAGGCATATATTTATGCAGAAAATAAAACATGTACTCCAAATTTATTGATAATTA
Organism: Epiperipatus broadwayi; assembly: GCA_028023455.1. Taxonomy (NCBI): domain Eukaryota; kingdom Metazoa; phylum Onychophora; class Udeonychophora; order Euonychophora; family Peripatidae; genus Epiperipatus; species Epiperipatus broadwayi. The sequence continues at coordinate 2,178,262 of JAQFVV010012558.1, read as the reverse complement.
TATTACCTAAATGACCCAGAATAATTATTTGTAATGTTAGTAAAATAGTTATTTAATTAAAAGAGTAAAATTTTATAATAATTTTAACTGGTCAAATATTTTGTCCATTTAACACCACTATATGTCACGGATATATAATTCAGTCATTTAACGTTTTAATTTAAGAAAGGTTGAAATTATAAAGTATTCACCATAAACAATTGCATAATCCTATTGGAAATATAATTTTTTTTAAAAATTCTTTGTAGCAGACTTTTATGATATGTTATGTTTTATGCATTTTGTTCATTGTTAATAAATGTTATTTTGTTTAATTTGGTCTAGTGTCTTTATAATGTTCTTGGTATTCATTAAATCCATATCCAGAAATCTAAACATTATACAATTTATTACGCAAATATTTTCAATGTTTATTCCAGGTGCAGACATGCAATTAAATGTCAAACTATTAAACTGATAATTATTTGCAGATATGAAAAATGAATTTAAATAAATATTATTAATTCACTGTATTGATCACTATAAGTTAGAATTGCAATTTATTGAAATAAGACTACATTATTATTAATTATTGTTTATTTCCATTGATAAATTTATTTGTTGTTAATGAATATTTTGAGTGGACATAACATCCCTTTACCACTTTTGGTATTCGAATGTTCTTCTAATAGATGATTATGTTATTCCGAATTTAGATTTTAATGCAATTGTCTTAGTTAAATGATTAATTTATTAAATTATTATTATTATTCAATAAGTAGACATTAGCTTGTCCATTAAGTGTATATCTGATATCATTCATTTGTCAACAATATATTCATAAAATAAATATTGAAAATTTTATATTAAATATAAGAAACCCAAGATCATAATATTATAATTTTAGAACTAAGAACTCATGTAACTATTGCTGAAGAAAGATAAAATGGCATAATGAATCAGTAAGATTTATAAAAATAACCATTTATTAATGTGGATCTGATCATGGCAATATGACGATGAAGTAGTTAGAGATGTACGAGTGTATTGAAGAAAGGGTGAGAGTTTTAAAGTTGTTGCAAAAGTAAGTTGAAGTTTCTCCTCCTCTTAAATTTAGTTAATGATACTTTATAATGTTTATTATTGTTGTAATTTTCAGGGTTCTCAGCATGAATTACTATAGCAACAGCAGAACTGAGTTTTAGCTGTAGCTTTGTTACTAATCTTATAGTAATCTTATTCCACCTATTAGCTGTAGTGCTATATATATATGTTCACCTAGCTGGCTTAGCTTGATATAGTACCACCTTCTTCTTCCCACAGGTTCAATATATATGTATATATTGAAACAGACACATTGTTTCACATATATAATTTGAAGTCGTCCCCCCCAATTGAAAAACTGTTGAGATTAAAATAAAAGCTGATATAGTTTTCAATGTAGAAAAGTTAAAGAAAAGAAATAAAAGGATGACAGCAATTTAAAATCGATATTTTAAGATATTAAAATTACCATTAAAATGTAGTATTTTGTGAAAGTTTAATGTTTTCAGATTTAAAAAAACAAAAGCTGTAATTAACAACTAATTAAAAAAGACTGTTGTGGGCATAAAAGATTAAGAGATGTTTTTCAAACACATCAGATAAGTGTTATTAGAATTTGTTCCTGCTAAAAGTGGATGTCCAATAACAAAGGAAATAAACACACGGGCCTCAAAGAAAGATCATTATCAATCTGAAGAAGGATTGATAAGAAAAGCATGAGAAGATAAATAGGGGAGTAAAGATTGCTTAGGGAGATTTTATAGCAGACGTATTGTTAGAAAGCATCAAGACTGTTACTAGTAGACTAGTGAAATCCAGATTATATGAATACCAGCCCAATAAAGCTTGGAGCACCATAAGTAATAAAAAAAAGGAACCTGTAACTAATAAAAAAATGAAGAAATAAGTGATTAAAATATTATATCTTTGAATGTCTGGCTGAATAGAAAACAGCTTTTCTCTTTCCTCTGTCACCTGGATTAGCAATGAAGTAAAATAAAAACAAGGCCTGTGAACTGACCATCGACTCGTTAAGCTCCCGGAACACCCCTTATTAATTGGAAAATTTACAGAGAACTGCCAACAGATGAAGGTTCAGGTAAGAAAATTTGTACATCTTTTATAATACTTGAAAATATTGTGTAAAACATATTCATTAAGTTAAATTATAAAATAATGAAATGTTACTTTTTAAATTGATCGAAATATATTTTAAAATGGAACGCATTGGAGTATAGGTGAATTGAAAATATTTTATAAGATGTGTTTAGTAAAATAATTTATGATTTAATGAAATGTCATTCTCTAGGTCGATTGATTACAAAATAATGCAAAATGAAAACATGTTTATTTAAAATGACTAATTTTTATATGAAGCATACTGGAGTAATAAGATGATCTATGTGTTATTAAAAGATGAACTGAAGATGCAAAACTGATTTTGCTAATCTGAAAATAATTCTATAATGAAATTCATATTGAAATTATTGATTGTGGAAGTGACATTTATTATTTTACAAAATGCTTTGATAGAATGAATTAAATCTGAAACCACACACACATAAATTAAGGAAATGTTTATACAAGTGAATAAGAAATTATAGGTTACAAATTGATATATTGTATATACGAATAATGATGAATATGTACCTATATACCTGAATAAATAATAATAAAATACTATCAAATAATGACTCCAAACCGCACCTATATGATGAGTAAGTGGTTCATACCCACACCAGTATATGTTATATAACAATAAAATACTATCAAATAATGACTCCAAATCTCATCTACATGATGAGTAAGTGGTTCAAACCAACGCCAGTATAATATGTTATATAACAATAAAATACTATCAAATAATGACTCCAAATCACACCTATATGATGAGTAAGTGGTTCAAACCCACATTTGGATATGTTAAATGAAAATAAAGGTACTTCTAGACACCTGGATAAAACAATTGCTTCTATATGCCTGGATAAAACAAATGTTTCTGTATACCTGGATAGAATTAAGTGCTTCTAGATACCTGGATAAAAACAAATACTTCTATATACCTGAATAAATAAGATGCTTCTATGTACCTGGATAAAATTAAGTGCTTCTAGATACCTGAATAAAAACAAATACTTTTACATACCTGGATAAATCAGATGCTTTTGTATACCTGGATAAAAACAAATACTTTTATATACCTGGATAAAAGAAATACTTCTAGATACCTGGATAAAACAAATACTTCTATACACATGGATACATATCTATGCAGATGAGGGAACTTCAAACAAAGAAGAACAATCCCCACTTAGAAAGGATCAGGGAGAACATCCATAATGTGCACATGGATCTGAAGACTGCCAGAGTAGAGACTGTCAATAAACTTTTTTTTTTTTTTAAGAACCCAAATATTATTGTTAAATAAAATTATTGTTATAAAAAATTAATACCTCTTGTCAGTTTCAATTTGCATCACTCATCAATTAATACACTAGTTCACAGGAATCTCATGTCACCTGAGCTATGTCCGGAGTAACTCAATGTAGGTAAGTAAGGTTGTAGTAAGATGGATCTCTAGTGGCACCGTTTGGGAAACCAAACATAAATTCACAAATGTTTCCAGTCTCTATGGCCTACATGCTCTGATAAGCAGGAAATATTGTTACAGGTGGGGTGACATCAGCATTGGGGAATGCCAATCGATAGTTCCTTCCTGAAATATGCTCATCAGGAAATAAAACCAACCAAAAGAGATATTGGGTGGCCCGTCAGGTTTCAATATGAAAATATTGAATGTGTGAACTTATCCATTTAAATTAACTTAATTAAAAAGCACTTAATTTAGAACTTACAATCTGTCAGTTTACTTTGACCTTGGCTTGGGGCAGTTGTTCTAGATTAAATGCTTTCTAATTAAGTTGATTTAAAACTCGATACATTCAAAATTTCCATCTAAATATTCATTAAAAATATTGTATTACAATATATTTAATATACTGTAATAAATTATGTTAGGAAGATAGAAGCATTGAAAAACTACCATGAATGATGGCCAATTCTCAATTTTTGATAACAATACCTTATTGCTAGTCTCATTCCCATGTTTTGGGCAAGGATTTTAATATAAATTGATGAATAAAGTAGAAAACAGATTTTATATGTTCTCTTCTTTTTTGTTTTGGTTTGTGTAACCTTAAATAGAATACTACTAATAACAACAAACCGTGAAACATTCTACCTAAATAATATATGAAAAGCAATGCTCCACTAATGAAACATAGCATTGGGTCACTGTAAAGTGGAGAGATGTTTTTGTTTTAAATATTATACTACAAAGGGTCCTTCTGTTTACACATTGAATTCTCATTTATATAATTCAACTGCTTGCTTGGTATTCTCTGCCATAATATTTATGTTCTTTAATTCACTCAGCTGTTAAATCAAGTAAAGAGAAAGAAAAGCTCTGCTAGATAACTATTTATAAATTTTAGCTAAGCATAAAAATTAAGAAGATAATAAAATACATAAATTTTTGTAGTATGATATATTTATACTTACATTTTGAAGAAATGATATTTTTTAAAAATTATTAGGGTATACCTAGTTATAATGCACATGATTTTTTCAGCTCCTTAAAAACATTTTTTAAAAAACCTGAAGAATTAGTTACTTAGAGAATCATGAGGTGTTTAAGTACCAGAAGTTATAGGCTGAGTTTCAATCCTGATGTAGAGAATAAAATAACATTCCACTGTTAGGAATCTAACCTAAGCATTCAGAAAGCCAACTATCTTCACCAGTAGACAACATAGGAATTCTCAAAAAATATTATATAGCATATATAAGCAATTTTTTTAATTTAAAATCATATTGCTTTTATTTTAAGCATATCTCAATAAATAGTTACAAAAATATATTTCTCTGTGCTTTAATGCAATAGTAGAATAGTGGACGTAAAAACAAAAAATTCCAGAAATAATTCCCAAATAAGAAAATTAAAAAGAAATATCAGTTTGGTCAAATGAATGTAACTGCTGAACTCAATCTACAATACGAAAGTTCAACATCTTATGACCTCTTGAGCAACTGATGACACAGTTATTTTATAACTGGTAACTAAGACTTCCATAAAACATTTACAAATCAAAAGTGTACATTTAAAAAGCATATAATTTACAAAATATTTTACATAGCATATATGTTCTTATACAAGAAAATGTTCCAATGCATATCACTAGCAAAACATTAAATAGAAAATTTTCAAATCACCTTCCCAAACATGATATTTCAGCAAGCCCTCTGTGAAAGGAGTATTTTGAATCATCTGGTTGAAGTTCAGACTTTATATTTATTCATAGAGGATGTTGCTGAAATGTCATAGCATTTGGGAAGATGATTTGAATATGTTCTTATAAATATTACCAAAATCACACTTTTCTTTATTTTGCTATAATATCCTATAAATACAATTTATCCAAACCACTTCAAACACTTTTTAGCAAAATTCTTTATTTGTACATATATACATACACCTACATTTCGACTGTCCTGCAGTCTTCTTCAGAGCCAGTTTATTTTAATTTCTTAAAAATTAAAATAAACTGGCTCTGAAGAAGACTGCAGGACAGTCGAAACATTCTTATACTTATTTCATAATGTATAAAGACTACTTACCACTTCTAAACCTGGTCCTTTTTCATCAATCATAATTAGATAATTGAGAGGAAGTGGGCACTCATTAACCAACAATGCAACTTGTATTTTATCTGAATTGTAATAAACATTATGAAATTTGACTACATTGATTACTTGGCCATTTGTTAAACTTTTCAGTATTAATTTTGTCATTACAATATTCCCTGTTATACGAAGAATAGTGGAACACTTATTACTTTCCCAAACTCTAAAAAAAAATGTAAAATTTAAAACAATAACTATGTGTGCAGTGTATTTAGTATATGGACACTTGGTCCATATTAAAAACATATTTTTTATAATCATTGCATCAATTCTCAACTGATCAATTTCAATTAACCTGAAACCATTACCATACAGATGTATTTATATGCTAGATTATTTCTTTTGTCTAATGTTAAATATTGAATATCTTTAGAAAAATTTATTTAAATTTTCCAATTACATTCAACTATTAGTAAAAGCACATAGGTTAGTATATACACAATATTTCAAATGGGATTATTCTCCTTTCTTTTTTGGATGTTGTTGGCTTGACCAGTGACAGTACTAACATGGGAATTAAATCTGGACCTTTATTGAATATTGAATTTTAAAGTAATACTCTAACCAAATGAACCATTCTTCCAAAGTTAACTATCAGTAGAAATTTCATATACTTATCTATGAGGTTCTTCTTAATTTTTGTACTTTTTCCTAAGATCAATCCCATACCCAATTTGTTTCTACTAGAATTCAGTCCCAGGTTTTGAGAATGAAGACAGAAGAGCTAACCAGTGCATCACAAAATTCTTTACCAAACTCACAGTTAAGATAAGAATAACTATATCAGTAGCTAAATTAAATTGTTGCTGAACAAAAGTAATTTGTATTTGCAATTAGAAAAAAACCTCATTTAAGACAATTTGAGTTGGAACTATTAAGATGCAAAAGACATGAAAACTATGATAAATTAAATAGTTTCCTCTAATGTAGATAGGTTTCAGAACAATAATAAGTTACTCAAAAATAGGCGAGGCTAAACCAATGGAACAGTGATTGCAAATGTAAAATCACATCCAAATTAAATAAATTTGACAATTTTTACATCTGAATGATTAAAAATATGTATAGACCATTTACATTAAATGTATATAGTAATATTATATATATATAAACAATGTTTTTTTTAAAAATAGTAAATGCTATTATGGTATATAATACACACTTCCACCTCAATCCTATTTTAAAAAATGATTATGTCCAACATTACATATATATTAACATGGTGAATTACTTTATTATATATGTATGTATATATATATTATTATTTCTTATTTCTCAGAGCTTCCATGTAATAAAAATATAATAGCTAAATAGCTAACGTTTCAATACAATAACAAGTACTTTCCTCAGAGCATATTTCTCAGACCATAAGATGATTTGAGAAAGAAAAAGCTCTGAGGAAATTGTTTATTATTATAGTGAAACATCAGCTATTTAGATATTATATTTTCATTACATGGAAAAATACTATTCATCCATTAGAATATTAATATATATATAGTTTATCAATATTTAAATGTTTTAACATGGATGAACCTGCAAAATATATTTTTTATATATTGTATATTTTTATCTTTAAGGAATACTGTTGTGTAGTCAAAATCAGCAGCAGGACTGATTAATTTAATAAAAATATTACACTGTACTGAGTGCATAAACAAGTGTTAAATATTATTGCTATTTACATTAGAACTATAAATGCATAAAGTTTTATTATATTGCAGTTATGTATTGCTCTTGATGATTTAATGCAGTGGTAGAAAGGTCAAAAATGATAAGTCTAAGCATCACAGCCACAATTGATTCGCTCACCTCAATAACATATGACTTTCAATTAACAAACCAAACAATAATTTTAATCACATTTTTTTCTTTTACAGTCAGTAATAAGTATCCACTTAATAATTCTCAGTTGTTCTGGAACTATTTACCTCCACTTAGATATCTACTAACAAATCAATTTCGGATATCATCTAACCTTCATCCAGACCAAAGACTCCTACAGTGTAAGCCTTTAACTTAGCAATGGACTATCAAACAGAAATTGCTGAAATAATAATGCAAGTGTTTGATATAATTAAGGTTGTACTTATATACAGGCACTTTAGATGCTAGTTTATGGTCTACCCCCTCCCAAAATTAAATATGATGAAAAGGTTTTATTTTATATTTTAAAACTTTACTCTGAACAAGAACTATGCAATGTGATATTGTCTTAACACTAGAACGTTTTTGAACTCTATTATGATATGGAATTCAATAGAATATCATTAAAAATATAGAATTACCAGGTAAATCCCCAGTCCTACTGGAATCAACAGCAGATATATTGATATTAGAATTCTACGAAATTTGAACGATTTGGGTATTTAACAGAGATATAAAATGATAGCAGTTTTTTTTAATACCAAATAAAGCATTATATAATTCTCCCATCTGTTTTAATATTAGTTTTCTACATACATATTTTATTTTAGAGTCAGTTATTGTAAATATAAATCATTAATGATGTTTACCGATTACTCATGCCTACAACAACAGACTCTTGAGTAGAGTGGGTTGCTGCTGTTAAAGCAATCTATTAAGGTGTGAGTTTAAAAAGAGTGAAAGAAATGAACTGGAAAAATATTGTACAAATATGAATGAAAAAAAAAAATTACTTTAGGAAATTAAGTAGAAAAGAATCAAGTGTGTGTTGTTGTTTTTTAAAAAAAACAAAGGGGGGGGGGTTATAAAAAAAGATGATTTTAAAAAGGTAAACAAATTCTGACATTCTTATGGAATTTGTTCACTAAACTAAATATGATATTCTAAAACTTGGATAAATCTTAATTTCTTATTAATTCGCAAAATAAACTTCATTTTAATATTCTTATCACCACCTGAGAAAGAAGAATTACAATAAGCTTGGAAAAAAAGAGCAAGTTAACTCTAAGTTTCACTCCTTTTAATCATATACTGTACAACTAATACATAAAAGATCACTTCAAAATATTTTTCAGTTCTAACTTCCTCAGTTTTCAGTATTGACGTAATTTATTTATTACTCACTAAACAGCAAGATACAACATAACATGAATTTTCTCAGCTTACTCTTAATATACGCATTCAAGAAAAGCTCTTCAAATTACTTCAGTCACTTACTGGATCCCAGATGGTAGTGATGTTAAATTCAAGCACAAATATATCAAACCATTTCAAATTTACAGAAGGCAGCAATTGATTTGGGTGAAGAAAGCTAATTTGAAAAATGTTATAGTTTAAATAATTTAATATAAAGAGAGAAACCCACGATTATGGCTTTTTGTCATTTCTGCTGATACACTTTTTATCAAATTCCTGAACAATAAACCAGTTAATTACTATTTAATGACAAAGAATGAAGATATTTTACAAACTAAGAATATATCTCTAAAAAACTTTTTAGATAGATATCAGCAATATGTGTTCCAGATCAGCTTGTCAATTGTAAAAAAGAGTCATAGATAATTCACTTGTGAATCAGATAGTAACAGCATTATACAATTCCAATATTTTTAAGTTATAATTTAACATCTTTAGGTCAATGAATTTTTGGCAATTATTTTTTATTTATTTTTACGTTTTTTCATTTATATAATAAAATGATTTTTGAGATTTAAATCAATTGGGTGAAAAATTAATGAAAACATTGTGAAATGGTTTATCAATGTTGTTTTTTATTGTCATCAATCAAAACTGAAAAACAGTACAATAGTTATTTAAAATCAGAAAAAAAATTGCATTATATATTGTGCCAGGCATTATCAAATGGCCTTGCACAAAGTATGTATTAAGCACAACAAATATATAAATGTGCTATATTAATAATGGAAATTCGGTCTGAGCATTAAAATACCCACACACACCAATTTAAATAATATGAAATTGACATAGAAAATATTGTAGAGTAAACTCATGTATTTTTTTGTTTTATATTTCCTTTTTGTATATGTTTTATGATATGTTGTTTTATGTATTTGGCTTTCTCTGAAAAATTCAAATAGAGAAAAGCAATTGTTCCAAAATAATTGTACATATTTTTTTTTAATTACTTTTCTAAAAACTAATTTTATTCTGTAAACTAAGAATGTTAATTGCTTGTGCAAAAATCTGGTCAAAAGCAAAATGTTTGATAATGCTTTAATTAAACTGTTATCTTTTTAAAAATTCTTTTGAATTGATTTTGTGAGCAAGTGGTCTGAGTAATCAATAAGGAATGTTATAATCTAAATGATAAGATAAATTGGAAGGATTGGCTGATTCATGCTTCTCAGGGGATTAGTGGGATTGATAGTGCTGTGGGATTCATTCTTTCTTTGGCATTCAAGTCGTTCACTACTTTTGCTCCAGAGATTTTCAATCATCTAACAACTTAGAGATAAATTTATGGACTAGACCGCTGCTGACATTTTCTAAGAAATCCATTATATAGTTCTTTTAAGAACTCTTAATAAAATTTATTATCATATACAAACAGAGGAAAATATGAAACAATCTACCAGTGAGTCCAGTAAAATGACCGTGGGGTAGACAACCAGCCAGCGCACCGCCCTTTCTCTGTCCCAAGCCGCCAAGATGTGACCACGCCAGTTCCAGCCGCCCACGATGATGACAAACGCCGCCGTACTAAATGGAAGAAATCGTCACCACACAGCCAGTTAACTTGAAGCCCACTCAGCCCAGAGGAGAAGAATGAAGAGGCAGATATAAGTTTATTTTAAGATATTTATTAACATTGAAACAATTAACTTTTCTATTTCCGATTAGATATATATATATATTTTTTTTGTTATTATTATTTATCATTTAAAAATGAGAGAGTCTCTCGCATATGTATAAATTTACGGTTATTGCGGTCATAAATGGTAAAGCTTTTACTTAAATCCTTTGAGTGAATTTTTCTATTTCAAATTAGTATTTTCAGCAAAGATCGCAATGAGATTTTTTTTTTGTTGTTGTTGTTATTGCTATTCGTTTTGCTGTTGTTGTTATTCCTGAAATTCGTCAAATATAAATATGCATGTAGATATATGTATGCGTTCATACGCTTATTATATTCGGTAAATATGATATCTCATGCTGAATATCTAAAAATGTATTTAACCGGATATCCTTTTAAGTTTTTTTTTTTTTTTTGTGACTGCTACACCTCACGATGAGTGTAAGAAGGGATTGATTTATTACAGGTTCCCTGGAAGCAAGTACTCTAATAACTTTATATTTAAAATAATAGTAAGTGTATAATTTGGCTGCACGTATATACATGTATAGAAATTTATCTTTGGCAAAACGGAAATAGATACAGTACCTTATGGTGAGTACGATATGGTATCTGAGCCCATGCAACATATTGACTTGTTGAAAATATGAAATTAGTGATATATTTCATTGTGCAAATATGCATAGTTCCATTATTATATTTCCTATCAATAAAAAGGTTTTAAAGTTATCAGTAAAGGCGTATGCCTGTATGACCGAAAATCTCATATCTGTATATCAAATCACACAAATTAAAATTTATTTCTATTGGGTAAAAAGAGCTCAGACCACTTCCATTACTTACAAACATTGTAAATAGCTTTAGGGATTTATTATTATTTTATTTCAAATTGTGTTTATTGATTTCAATGCATACATGGGTTGTTATCATTAATTATTTAGTATTTTTTTTTTTTATTATATCATCATTAGTATGAAATGGTGGTGGGTATTTGGGATTAAATAAATATTTAATCATAATATTAAACTTGTTTCGGTTTCGTATTATTATTTATATTGATAAAAATGTGTTCTTTCCTTATCAACCACGTACCTGTAATAATCATTTAACTTACCCATTTGAAGACCCTAGATGTAGAGTGACTGAGCTAGCCACAAAGGGATATCGCTCTACCGGGGTGTTGAATCTTATTCTCATGCTTCGCTGGACATATGGTATTGCACATCCTTCTGGGAGGGAAAAAAAATTCATTTTTATTCTTTTCTAGAAGTGGCGCGCAAAAATCTATTTTGTAAATAGATTTTTCAAAGGTGTGTACTTGCCATTGTTCTAAATATTCGGGCATTCAAATAAGATATCAACAAAAGGGTGTTTTTAACTGGAAGAGTCCTGTCAATCCACTCTTCTATCAGTTTGGCTAGAAGTACCCATATACATGAGTACAGACAATCGGCTAGATTGGTATCCATTTCTTTTCCTGTTAAATCTTGTTCACTTCATGCTCAGTGCAAGATTAGGATCAGGAAATCCGCAGGGAGAATGGACCGGTCTTTGATGTAATTCTATCTGCCAATAGCTAGCAGTTAAGTCAAATGTGGAAAATATTATTTTGTCTTTAAATTTCATGAGTAATTCTTCATACGAGGTGGAATAGTACAATCTGGTATTGTCGCCCTGTTAGTTGGGATCAAGCATAACACGGATCCATTTTTCTTCCTGACCACCACTAGGGGGTTACAGTATGGGGAAAAGCATTTATCAATGATACCCCATTTCAACATTTGTTCCAGCTGTTTCTCCACCTCCTCCTTAAATTTGTGTGGTATGGGGTAGGATCGCGTTGGAACGGTTCTCCTGGTTTCAATCTGATTCTTTGTTTATATCCTTTAATGAGCCCAGGACTATCAGAAAATATGTTTTTATAAGTATAAAGCATAGATTTGAGTTTTTCCGTCTCAGTGGCAGAAGTCAGTTTTGCTCCATTTGCCTTTTCTTCCATCAGCTCCATGTCCAGTTGGGTCATACAACATGCCTCAGTATCATCATGTAAGTGGGGTGTTAGCATTTCAATTTGTTTGTCATTGCACCTACCAGCTGATGTTCATAATCCAAAATCATCTGTTTTTGTGTAGGAAATCTGACACCCAACACAACTTCATGGATAAGACTGGTCATTATTAAGAACACTTGGTATACCATCTTATGCTGTATGTGCATCTGTACCCAAATTTGCTTAGGCAGAAGATTTGCTTTCCGGTTGTTTGCTAATGTTATTTGTGTGTCTTCAAAGGTAAGATTTCTATGCTTGGGTTTTTTGTTACAATGCGGTGGTATAGATCTTCTGATATTACAGATATTTGACTGCCCGAATCCAGCATGGCCTAGAGATCATCTCACACGTATAGTTCGGAATAAAATCTTAAGACTTTAAATGGTCATACCCATTTAAAAGTCTCATTGGAGAGGGGGTATTGTGCCAGGCATTATCAAATGTCCTTGCACAAAGTATGTTATTAAGCACAACAAATATATAAATGTGCTATATTAATAGTGGAGTTGGTCTGAGCATTAAAATACCCACACACACCAATTTAAATAATATGAAATTGACATAGAAAATATTGTAGATAAACTCATGTATTTTTTTGTTTTATATTTCCTTTTTGTATATGTTTTATGATATGTTGTTTTATGTATTTGGCTTTCTCTGAAAAATTCAAATAGAGAAAAGCAATTGTTCCAAAATAATTGTACATATTTTTTTTTAATTACTTTTCTAAAAACTAATTTTATTCTGTAAACTAAGAATGTTAATTGCTTGTGCAAAAATCTGGTCAAAAGCAAAATGTTTGATAATGCTTTAATTAAACTGTTATCTTTTTAAAAATTCTTTTGAATTGATTTTGTGAGCAAGTGGTCTGAGTAATCAATAAGGAATGTTATAATCTAAATGATAAGATAAATTGGAAGGATTGGCTGATTCATGCTTCTCAGGGGATTAGTGGGATTGATAGTGCTGTGGGATTCATTCTTTCTTTGGCATTCAAGTCGTTCACTACTTTTGCTCCAGAGATTTTCAATCATCTAACAACTTAGAGATAAATTTATGGACTAGACCGCTGCTGACATTTTCTAAGAAATCCATTATATAGTTCTTTTAAGAACTCTTAATAAAATTTATTATCATATACAAACAGAGGAAAATATGAAACAATCTACCAGTGAGTCCAGTAAAATGACCGTGGGGTAGACAACCAGCCAGCGCACCGCCCTTTCTCTGTCCCAAGCCGCCAAGATGTGACCACGCCAGTTCCAGCCGCCCACGATGATGACAAACGCCGCCGTACTAAATGGAAGAAATCGTCACCACACAGCCAGTTAACTTGAAGCCCACTCAGCCCAGAGGAGAAGAATGAAGAGGCAGATATAAGTTTATTTTAAGATATTTATTAACATTGAAACAATTAACTTTTCTATTTCCGATTAGATATATATATATATTTTTTTGTTATTATTATTTATCATTTAAAAATGAGAGAGTCTCTCGCATATGTATAAATTTACGGTTATTGCGGTCATAAATGGTAAAGCTTTTACTTAAATCCTTTGAGTGAATTTTTCTATTTCAAATTAGTATTTTCAGCAAAGATCGCAATGAGATTTTTTTTTTTTGTTGTTGTTGTTATTGCTATTCGTTTTGCTGTTGTTGTTATTCCTGAAATTCGTCAAATATAAATATGCATGTAGATATATGTATGCGTTCATACGCTTATTATATTCGGTAAATATGATATCTCATGCTGAATATCTAAAAATGTATTTAACCGGATATCCTTTTAAGTTTTTTTTTTTTTTTTTTTTTGTGACTGCTACACCTCACGATGAGTGTAAGAAGGGATTGATTTATTACAGGTTCCCTGGAAGCAAGTACTCTAATAACTTTATATTTAAAATAATAGTAAGTGTATAATTTGGCTGCACGTATATACATGTATAGAAATTTATCTTTGGCAAAACGGAAATAGATACAGTACCTTATGGTGAGTACGATATGGTATCTGAGCCCATGCAACATATTGACTTGTTGAAAATATGAAATTAGTGATATATTTCATTGTGCAAATATGCATAGTTCCATTATTATATTTCCTATCAATAAAAAGGTTTTAAAGTTATCAGTAAAGGCGTATGCCTGTATGACCGAAAATCTCATATCTGTATATCAAATCACACAAATTAAAATTTATTTCTATTGGGTAAAAGGAGCTCAGACCACTTCCATTACTTACAAACATTGTAAATAGCTTTAGGGATTTATTATTATTTTATTTCAAATTGTGTTTATTGATTTCAATGCATACATGGGTTGTTATCATTAATTATTTAGTATTTTTTTTTTTTATTATATCATCATTAGTATGAAATGGTGGTGGGTATTTGGGATTAAATAAATATTTAATCATAATATTAAACTTGTTTCGGTTTCGTATTATTATTTATATTGATAAAAATGTGTTCTTTCCTTATCAACCACGTACCTGTAATAATCATTTAACTTACCCATTTGAAGACCCTAGATGTAGAGTGACTGAGCTAGCCACAAAGGGATATCGCTCTACCGGGGTGTTGAATCTTATTCTCATGCTTCGCTGGACATATGGTATTGCACATCCTTCTGGGAGGGAAAAAAAATTCATTTTTATTCTTTTCTAGAAGTGGCGCGCAAAAATCTATTTTGTAAATAGATTTTTCAAAGGTGTGTACTTGCCATTGTTCTAAATATTCGGGCATTCAAATAAGATATCAACAAAAGGGTGTTTTTAACTGGAAGAGTCCTGTCAATCCACTCTTCTATCAGTTTGGCTAGAAGTACCCATATACATGAGTACAGACAATCGGCTAGATTGGTATCCATTTCTTTTCCTGTTAAATCTTGTTCACTTCATGCTCAGTGCAAGATTAGGATCAGGAAATCCGCAGGGAGAATGGACCGGTACAATATATATCAAAAAACTTAATAATGGAATTCTTGATATTAAATAAATTTAATTAATAAATGGATAACTGATGCTAGTAGCATTTATATGCTGCCATTTGGTGGAGCCACCATCCACATTCCAAAGAAGAAATGTTGTGGAAATGGGATAGAGAAGGTTATGGGTGAATTTAGAGTGGGGAATGTAAAATAAAGTGGCTAACAGGTTTATCTGGGCATAATTGCTGAGATATTCTTGACTTCGTTTAAGGAGAAGCCATAGTACATCACATCACATCACATAGAAAGAAGAGAAGATATTAACATTATGTTGAGGACATGTTGAGGATTAAATTTAGTGAAGAAAAATCAAATATAATGATGGTTAATACTGGGGAAAGATAAGATATAGAATTTTTATTGGGGGATATAAAGTTAAGGGTGGTGGATAGATATAGGTATTTGGGAATCATCTTATGCAATCAGGGAAATTGCTTGGATGAATGGGAGAAAAAATTGGTAAATGAAGCAAAGAAAAGAAAGGGTTTGGTAAAGAAACTAACAGTATTTTCATATAATAAATATGATGTAGCTATAATTGTATGGAAGGGAGTTGCAGTAGCAGGGTTAACATGTGGTAATGATGCATTATGTGTTAGTAAAAGGATTTTAGATTATTTAGAGAAAGTACAAAGGGAAGTAGGAAGACATGCATTAGATGCAGAGAGGTGGACAGCAAAGGAGGCAATTCAAGGAGAAATGGGATAGTCAAGTTTTTATATGAGAGATGCAAAAAGCAAAATGAAAATGTTTGGTAGGTTGCAGTTTATGGATAGTAAAAGAATAGCCAAAATAGTGTTTAATTGGGTTATGAGTAAAGGGCAGGTAACAAGATGGGTGTGAAAGGTAATGCGGTATGCAAAAGATTTGGATAAAGAATTTATATCAGTATACTTATATAAAAGGTGGGATGATTGTGTTAGGAGGATTATTGAGTGTTATAGTGGTAAGGAATGGGATAAAAGAATAGAAGCATTAATAAAAAATAGGGAGTTGGAGAGATGGAGAACTAGTATGGAGGGTAAGAAGAGTTTAAATATATATAGAAGTAAACGGAATATTGGATGCGAGTTAATTTATGATAATAGTAAGGAAAGTAGTTTACTGTTTAAGGCTCGAATGGGATCTTTAGCAACAAGAGAATATACATGTAAATGGAAAACTATGGGTGATTTAGTGTGCAAATTGTGTAAGGAAGGTATAGAAAATATTAGGCATCTGTTGATTGCATGTAAATGCTTGAAAGCAGAAAGGATTCAGATAATGAAGTTATGGGAGAATAGATATGAACAAAGTGGCTATACAGAAAGTGAGTTATTAGTTTTTATGCTGGGTTTGTGAAAAGATAAGGGGGATTTAGATATAAAGGCCATAGAGTTGACAAAGATTATGTTGTGGAAATGGGATGGGGCAGAATATGGGAAGGCTTAGAGTGGGGAATGGAAAATAAAGTGGCTAATAGGTTTATCTGGACATAATTTCTGAGATATTCTTGACTTCATTTAAGGAGAAGCCAAATACATCATATCACATCACATAGACACAATAGATTATGTATTAGTAGAGAAAGAGGGAATGAATAAAGTACAGAAAATTAAGATGTTTGATAATGAAGAGATAGAGAGAGAGAGTATGTGATCATAATGTAATAGTGATCATAACTTCTTTATAATAGAAATGGTTAGTAATGTGATGGAAAATAGTAATAAAAGTGGAAATGATAGTGAAAAATGTGGATGGAGAGTGAATGTTAAGAATAAGTTAGAAGAGTATAAAATAGAAGTTGAAGAAACCATGGAAGAGTTGGTTGTCGATGAGTATAAGGACTGGTGTGGTGAAATAGAAAAAGTGGCAAATAGGGTTTTAGGTGAGAATATTCAGACAAATAAAAGTAATAAGTGAGAGTTAGTAAAAATGTAAAAGATAGGAAAAAAGCATGCAGAGAATATAAGTGTGCTATTAAGAACAACGAAAGTGAAAAAGATGTTAATGCTAAATGGGAAAAGTACTTAGAAAAAACAAAGTTGGCTAAAATAGATAATTGTAGAGAGAGAATGAAATTGAATAGTAAATCGTTGGGGGATATTAATAAAAGTGGAAGAGATGGGAGTAAAAAAATTTAGAAATATCTTAAAAGAAGGAATGTAGGGAAGAGAGAAATATTACTAGATGATGAGGGAATAGAATATAGCTCTAGAGAAGAAGAATTAGAAAAGATGTTAGATATGAAGGATAGAGTGATAGCAAACATGAAAGCATATAGTAATGGAAAATTAGGTTTACAGAAAATGAACTGAATGAGGCAGGTAAGAAATTGAAAAGTGGAAAGACAAAAGGATTGAATGGATGGGCAGCAGAGATGGTAATGAATTTACAGCATAAAGCAAAATTAAAATTATTATCACATTTTAATAAGATGGCAAAGAAGAGAGATTTTCAGGTAGTTGGAGTAATACAACAGTAAGGAAAGGATAAGGATTGTAGAAAATTAAACAATTTTAGACCAATAGCAGCAACGTCAGTATCATATAAAGTTTTTTTCAAATATAATGGCTGGAAGTGTTGCAAAGTGAATGGTAGAAAATAATATAGTAGGAGAAATGCAAGGAGGTTTTCAATCAGATAGGCATATAGGAGACAATTTATTTGTAGTTATACAACTTATGGATATGAGTAGGAATACAGGTAGACATTTATGGATTTTATAGATATAGAGAAAACATATAATAGAGTAAATAGAAGTAGATTGTGAATAAAGTTTAGTAAATTTGGGAATGGATGGAGCTTTAGTGGATATTATTAAGAAATTATATGAAAATAATTACTATACATATCAGTTAGGGGATAAAGTTAAAAATGGGATGGGATTAAGGCAAGGATGCCCCATATCTATTTTGTTTTTGTTATTTTTGTGAGAAGTAGAAAGGGAGTATATTCATTGTCGGGTCTTTTATTTGTGGATGATGTCTTTTTGTGTGCAGAAAGAAGGGAAGATATGGAAGTTATGCTGAGTTCAAACATAAGAGTGGGTGAAGAGATGGGGATTAAATTTAGTGAAAAAAAATCAAAAGTAATGATAATTAATACTGGGGAAAGAGAAGACAAAGAATTTTTATTGGGGGATATAAAGTTAAGTGTGGTGAATAGATATAACTATTTGTGAATCATCTTAAGTAATCAGAGAAATTTCTTGGATGAATGGGAGAAAAAATTGATAAATGAAGCAAAGAAAAGAAATGGATTGATAAAGAAATTAGCAATGTTCTTATGTAATAAATATAATGTAGCTAGAATTGTATGGAAGTAGTGACAGTAGCAGGGTTAACATATGGTAACAATGCGTTATGTGTTAGGAAAGGGGTATTATATTATTTAGAAAAAGTACAAAGGGAAGTAGAAAGACATGCATTAGATGCAGATGTGTGGAAGGCAGAGGAGGCAATTTAAGGAGAAATGGAATGGTCAAATTTTTATATGAGAGATGCAAAAAGCAAAATGAAAATGTTTGGTAGATTGCAATTTATGGATAATAAAAGAATAGCCAAAATAGTATTTAATTGAATTATGAATAAAGGGCAGGCAACAAGATGGGTCAGAAAGGTAATGTGATATGCAGAAGATTTGGATAAAGAACATTAAGTCAGTATATTTATACAAAAGGTGGGATGATTGTATTAAGAGAATATTGTGTTAAGGAATGGGATAGAAGAATAGATGCATTAATAATAAAGAATAGGGAATTGGAGAGATGGAGAACTAGTATGAAGAGTAAAAAGAATTTAAATATATATAGAAATAAACATTGGGTGCAAGTTAATTTATGATAATAGCAAAGGAAGTAGTTTACTGTTTAAAGCTTGAACAGAATCTTTAGCAACTAAGGAATATACACATAATGAAAAAATGTGGGTGATTTAGTCTGCAAGTTGTGTAAGGAAGATATAGAAAATATTAGGCATCTGTTAACTGAATGTAAATGCCTAAAAGCAGAAAGGATATAAATAATGAAATTGTGGAAGAATAAATATAAACAAAGTGATTATTACAGAAAGTGGGTTATTGGTTTTTATGCTGGGTTTGGGAAAAGATAAGGGGGATTTACATATAAAGGCCACGGGTTGACAAAGATTACGTTATGGAAATGGAAAGGAGCAAGATGGAGAAGAATATGGTTAGGGTGGGGAATGGAAAGGGAAGATAAAGTGGTAACAGGTTTCTCTGGGCATAGTTTCTGAGAGATTGCTGATTCCGTATAAGAGGAAGTCACAGTTCATCACATCACATCACATCACATAGATAAAAATAAGCTAATTGAGGAAGTTTAATTTTTTTTGTAATGAAATTAAAAAAACCCATGGAAATAATATATTTTATTTAGAAAACAAAATTCAAAATAATATTTTTAGTGAACAAATAATAATTGAAAAGGAAATATTTTTAATAATATGTATGTCAAAATAAATATTCAGTGAAAATTTTTATTAATGATGATGATAAATAGTTTTTACAAAGACAAAGCAAAAAAATATAAAAATAATATAGGTTTGAAAACCGCAAATTCATCTATTAATCAGATAAGGAATTAAAGATAGCTACCAAGAGTGTAACTGCATTAGTTCTAGTTTTGAATCCCAAATTTCTCATTGATAAAGACAAAAATCAAATATTACAAGAGATGAGGATTAAATTATTAATATAATTATACAAATAAAATACCTTTTCTTTAAAGATTCTGTTAAATGTAAAATCTTGATTTTATTATTATTAGCTAATAATTTTGACTGACCAGCAGTCTTCATCAGAGCTGTAATATATATATATGTAACAGTTTTGCCTATCCAGCAGTCTTCACCAGATTATGTATATATATATTACAATTCTGATGAAGACTGCTGGACAGTCAAAACTGTTATATATATAAATTACAGCTCTGAAGAAAACTGTTAGACAGTTGAAACTGTTAGCCAATAAACAATGGTAAACAAGACTTTGCATTGAAAAAATTAATTTTTTTAAAAAAAGGTGTTTCATTTATTTATTGATATTAATAATAAAATAGATGCAAACAAAATAGAAGAAAAAGAAGAAATAAAGAATTAATAGTAATACTATCTGAAAGCTATTTATTCAAGATCATAATAGATGGTGCTGGAATAGAACTTCTCTTATAGCTTTCAGTAAACACCTTTCTAGCTTCTCTTCCCAGTAAAGATAAATTGGAAAAAAAAACAACTCATCAAGACAAGTAATTAAGAATTAATGAGAGTTTTTTTTTATTTGTCTCTAGATTTAAAAAACAACAACTGAATATGCATTTACCAACCCAATAATGAATTTCTAATGTGTTAAGTATGAGTCAGCTTCCACTAAAATTTATATTTCAGGTCATGGATATGGTAGAGAGTGTACTAATTATTACATATCATTAAAGAAAAATCTATTTTATTATATTTTTCCTGGAATATATCTCTCATGAACATGAGTCATCAGAGGAAAAGACAGTTATAGCTTAGATAGTTACAAGAACTAAAAGAAATGTGGTCATGTGAAGAGCTTGATTTTCATGATCAACATAATCACTTAATCCTGTGCCTGGCATGACTAGATGCTGTAGAAGAGTGGCCGATTCTGAAAATCAAAATCCATGGATCATGGCTCAGCTATGCCTTTCCCAGCATTCGTAATTCTTCTGATGAGCACTAAACAATTCTATTATTTATTTATCTAAATGTCATGTGATCACCATTCTTTATGCTTGCACAAGCTGTTTACACAGAGACAGCACTCTCCATACAGTAGTGCCACTCGCTGCAAGCCAAAATGATGCAAGGAGGTTTGTGCATAAAATCCCTATCTAGTGCTCTCAAATTCGAAGCTCCTCACTGATAAAAGCCATAAACTAGAAACTAGTCAGGCGATATTGGATGAATAGGCACTAGATAGGGATTTTATGCACAAATCTTCCTGCATCCATTGAATTACTCTGGCTTGCACTGAGTGGTGCTACTATATGGAGAATTTTGCCTCTATGTATTTATTTATTTTATTAAATTTTTTGATAATTTTTTTAAAAATAATGTTTTAATTTAACTTACTCAATTTTTTCTTTTAAAATTCCTGGAAGAATAGTAATGAGTGACACCTGAAATTAAAAATAAAATAAAATCTTAATATGAGAGTATTTAAAAAATAATAATAACAATATAGCAGAACCATAGTTTGAGTGCTAGTATTTTAAAACATTTTAATAATTCATGGTACTAATCGGTACGCTAGGCCAGCCACTTGGTGGCATTGTTTCTTTGCTAAAAACACACAATTATATCGATCCGGGCCCGACTATTTTTAATTAAATTATGTTTACATTTTCTCCGACTTTTAGAAAATATATATATATATTTTGCCCAATTTGTCCGACTTTTTTATTTTAAAATATTTATACATTTTCTCCGCCTTTTTAAAAAATATTTGGACATTTGATACGATTTTTTTACTCATTTTTTGACATATTTTGACATTTGATACCTTTTTTTTTTTACCAATATTTTGACATTCCTGTAAATAATTTACAATACAAGATTTGATTCAAATATTTATTCATTTTCGTTTTCAAAAATGGCAAAATTAAAAACCTCACATAATACAAAAGAAGCCAAAACATAAATCGCCATATAGTCGCTGCCGTATTTGAAAAACTTTTAAAAAAGAAAACCAAAGTTGAAAAAAATCAAAAGTTTTGATCTTACTTTAATCTTTTTTGGGGAGAGAAGGGGAGAAATAATTTGTTGTCACTGAGACAAAAGTTTTTTTTTTTAAAAAAAAAATAAAAGTTTTAGTATAGCAACTGTATACAAATAAAGCCGAAACAAAAATTGCCATATAGTCAAACCAAAAAAAAAGAGTTGACAAATAATTTGTCATCATTGATCAATCAAAGTTAATGATTTCCAAAACTATGTGCAATCTTAGACATTTTATTTGTCTCATGATTTACGTGGCTATTCGCATGAGGTTCTGGGAAAAGGTACTTGGCCATAGCTTTTGCAATTTTCCCCACCTTCCAAAATTTGTAGAGAAGCATATCGATGGTCTTACAATTATTAGTATCAAATAATACGTCTGGTATGGAGTAAGATCTTTAATTAGAATGCATATTACAATAGTTATGGCCACTTGAATTCCCTCTACCCTCACGTCATACGATAGCCATCTGTTAAGTTTTCGTATTTGCATAATATCAAAGCACCCTAGTGGGGTCCGTAATATTGGTGTGCAATGCCATATACACCTGTTCTATAGGCTGTAAAGTTTCTCTGCAAAAGCACTGAAATAATGGGCCATGGTAAACGGCATATTTCTGTGTTTTTAGCCCTCTGGCCTAGCGTACCGATTAGTACCCTAATTCATTTATGCATACATTATAAATTTTCTACATTAATTATAAATGATATAACTTATGTACTTTATATATATATGAATGTGTGGAGCTTTTTAATGAGTGCATATATATGAAGGCATTTTTATGACAGAAATGCTTCAAAGTCACAGCAATATACCCTTCAATTACTAAAAAATAAAATCTTTCATTCTATAGGGGTTAGAATGTTACCCTGCCAAAATAGTTTCAAATTTGGAATGGAGCTTTGATTTTTTTTAATCAAATATATAAGTTTTTTTTTTTCAAATATGTATGTGCCACATACTCAGTATAATGTTATGTAACAATTTTTAAATGATCATTTAAAATCATACAAGAATCTAAATTAATTAGATTGAGTCATTGTGCTGATCATAAAAAATATTATGATTCTAATATCACGTGATTGCATTACTAGTGATAAGGGACAAATGAGCATTTTTTCTCTCTACTACTCTGATGCTATCTGTTATATGTTTGAGTAATCACTGGTTGTCAGATATAGTGCAATTTACTTTTCATTTCTCTGAATAATTTTCAGTTTTTACTTTCATTAAAGAAAGTTTGATTGAAAGACTTTGGATTTAAAGCCGGAAATAATGCAGTTATGCATTTTGAAATCATATTTATTCCTCTGGCCTGAAATTCAAAAAACTTCAGCATAATAAGGCGAAAGAATCAAGTGATACTGTATTGTTAATATAATAAGTAATCTTTGATTTATCAATCTTACAGTAGATAGCACTAAAATAAAAATAAAAAATTGCTCTTATTTATAATACTGTAATAAGATAAAAGAATCAAGTCATATTTTATTGATACAGGAAGGATCAATTGTTTAATTTTACCATTTTACCCCATAAAGTTTTTCATTTACATTAAATAAATATTTCATGTTTTAACAAGCCAAACCCAAGCTGTTAAAACAGTAGTAAGTTTTCCAACCTAGTGCAAGCTTTAGAAATGACAGATGCTAGAAAGTTGTGCTTCATAATCTGTATCTATAACTTCTTAAACAATATCCCCAGACTAGTTTCTAACTAATTATCTAGATTGATGGATAGATAAAAATAAATAAAACAGCTTAAATATTGCAATCCAATACAAAACAAATGGAATCTATCTACAAAAATATATCAACATATTAGTCAAATGTCAAGTGGTGAACTTTTTGTTTTACTTTCAAGATCTAAGAATAGCTTTTTACTCAATAATAAATAACAAGATGATTCTTTGGCTATGTTATGTTCCAATTAGCTGAAAACAAAACTTAAGCTTGCTTGAAAGAAAATATACAAATCTTTTTCAGATTCAGATCTTCACGTCATGGACTTGGACCCTTGGCAGAATATTGATACTGAGATTTCAGACTCTCAACAAAAGATGAAGAGATGTATGTTAGGAGTAACAAGAAGGGATTGAAAACAAAATATATAGTTGAGAAAACAAGCAAACATTACTGACATCAATAAAGCATTAAGATACTGAAATGAAATTGGGTTGGATATTAGATACCAGATGGACAAGTCAAATCTCAAACTGGATGCCAAGAGATTGTAAAAGATTTAGAAAGAGATTACATATCAGATGTGTGGATAATATAAGGAAGCTTGCTGGTATAATGTGAAGAAAAAAAGATAGAGATCAGAGGAAGTGGATTCCGGCAGTAGAACAATAATGACTAAAAAAAATGATAATGTTGTAATGTTCTTCATGCAGACAGACATATATAAATGTAATATTCATTTCATAAATAATCAATGACAATATTTAGAAATCAGAAGGCTTTGAGAAATAAATAACTTGAATTAGTTGTAATTTATCCAAATATAAATTAAACATTAGCATTGGAAATTGGGTGAATGTAAAGAACTAAGATTACCCGAAAAGGTGGTTTCAGTTAAAATAATTGTTGTGGTAGTGATGTACATTTTTTTCTGATGCCTTATTTTTATTATTTATGAAGTAAGATAGTGATTATTTATTTGGTGCAATATTAGATTATTGTTTTATTCCCTGCACTTAACAAATAGTCAAATTATAATTATTAAGCATTCTTCAAACATGGAGTCTGAATTCAAGGATTCAGAATAATAAAAAATATCAATAAAATAAACACATCGAAGAATATTCAGTTAATAAAATAACTATAAAATGTATTAAACAATGGGATTGTCACCTTCAAATATTATAAACATCAAGATAACTAAAAGATAAGTTCCTGTCATCATCTTCACAAAATAGGAGCTTACAAGGCTCTGGAAGACTTGGAGCTAGACATATCATAGATGGAAATAATGATGTCTTGCAATGATGATTCTTAAAAAAAAAAATCTAAAAAATGAAAACGACTTCAGAAAAAATTATTTAATGTATTTAACTTTGAATATCTGTACCATTTCTTTTTGTATTGTCCAATTCATTTTAACACTTTTGTCATTAAAGACCATTCCTTAATTATTGATTATTTTCATTTTGCTTTCATAGATTTGTTTATATATGAATAGCTCATGAGGACTGATTACTGTGTCAACGTACATGCCTATGACCTGTATTTTGTGTGTAGGCTGGGTAAAATGTGAAGATTTTATAAGGTTCAAAACAAACTTAAGATTTATCTTTCTCATAGCCATACTGTAGGTAATCAATTATTGCTTGTTAAATAGGTATTTAGTTAAACTGATCTGGAGAGTAAGAAAGAGGTGGAAACTGTTAAATGTTTGACAATTCTAGCAGCTTGAATAAAAAACTATTTCATTGTAGTAGCTATTTAAATCTTCACTATTAATCTTAACTGAGATTAATATAAAATATATATAAAAGGAATAAAAATTTGAAATAATTGCCCATAAGTAAATATTTTACATCTTTAAAAATTTATAATAGCAGTTACAATTGTATTGCAAAAGTATTTGTAACTAAGCAAAATTTAAATATTTATAAGTGCAAATGTTAATATTTTAACTTGCTGAAGTATACTAATAAGTTTGAGCCCTCAATTAATTTGCCTGGATGCATGGTCTAGCTACTTATATGTGTTGGTGATCCATGTGAAACTGGATAGTAAACTGTCTCCATGAAATTGCATTGTAATAAAATGTGATCTACTTTGCTAATATCTTTTTTTTTATATATGTCAAAGCTTTGACCGGGAAGCGAACCTGGGCTGGCTGCTTGAAAGGCAGCTATGTTAACCGCTAGGCCACCAATGCTTGACTAGTTTGCTAATATCTTATAGCAGAGAATATAAAAAAAGTGTAGGTAATTATGACAATGTATTAAAAGATTTCAAAAAGAATCCAATAATTTATTGCTCCTAAATTCACAAGACCATTGAGCACCAAAAAGGGCTCACCAGTATGTGATACACTCCAATCTTCTACTCTACCATTAGACCAAACCAGGCAGGTCAGTTAAAATAGATGTAAATTGATGCACGCAGTTTAGCTCAATGGTAGAGAGGCCCACTCAAGAGCAAAAGATTTCTGGATCAAATGCAGTTGAACAACTTTTTAAAAATCTCATTTTGATCAACGTAAGTGATATGTTCACCTTTCTATTTGGGTGCTCAAAGATCACATTATATTTTGAACAATTTAACTATACATTTTTTAAAGCAAGACTATATATATTCAAACCAATGCTTTATTAATTTTTTTTCCTTATATGTCTAAGCGTTGACCAGGAAGGGAAGCCGGGCCAGCTGCTTGGAAGGCAGATATGCTAACTGCTAGGCCACCAATGCTTGACTGCTTTATTGATTTTTAAAATCAGAATTTGCCATTAAGACATATAATTTTTGATTATGATTTCTGATTATTTTAATCAAACATTTAAGTCATTACTTATGTATCTGAAAAGCTATTATACACCTGGAGAGCAACAAAGTGTAAAATATTTATTGTTTGTACAAGGATATATAACAGTCAAGTCGATCTAAGATCTGTGTATTTTTAGCTCTTATATCTTTCACTTTACTACTACATAAAACTATCCTAGGGTACCCTTCATAATACATCAACTACAAATATGTGTACAAAGGTTATTTTTTAAAATTATAAAGCACAGCACACTATTATCTATTTACCTTAATTGGAATTTTGGAATGAGGTTCAATTTTCCCAGTAACTGGAGTGAAATGAATATCAAAATTGCCATTGTATTTTAGAGTGAAAATCCCACCTAAACATCCTTTGTTAAAAAGAACAGCTTTTTTCTCAATTACATCCATAGTAGTAGATAAATTTCCAAAATTCAGGTGATTTATAAATTCTAATTCACAGTGAGCTTGCTGGCTGAAATTAAAAATATAAGAAAAAAAATAATAAAATTGTTTTGTTTTGGTCTGGAGTACAGACCAAAACTACAAAAAATAATACTAAGACAAGTATTACAATTAATATATTTATTATATGTACAAATATATACAATATACAGTATATATACAAGAGAATATTTACAAATGCTGAATATTGGAGTTTAACGTAAACTCTGGATTCTGCCTACCACTTCCAGCTACACCTGATGGCTTGCCTCATGGGTAGGGTGTATGGCTCTTCCAGCTGTACAAGACAGCTTGCCTCGAACTGAGTGTGGTCTTAGCAGCATCCGGTCTCTGTGGGACTTACCTAGCTGTGTAGACTAAATAGCATATTGCTATCAATGGGAATACTTGCTGCTGTTCAGGTTAGCAGAGCTTCCCTGGGAGAACGCAAAGAGTCTTTTCAGGTTAGACAGACGTTCTTTCCTGATTCTCACAAAAGGCTGACTATTTATACTTAGATCCCTGACCTTATTGAAAACCTTTGGACTCAGCAAGCATCATTGCTTATTGGCCTGTAATAATCATTGGCTATGTTTTTAATCTATACATCAGCCTATTGGCCTGTGGCAAACAATGCTTAATCCGATCAGATAAGGAGGCATCTGGAATAGTCCACTTCTGAGAGAAGGGAGGACTATAACAAAAATTATCTTAACATATATTATACAGCAAAGTAATATTTGCGTTATTTTATATCATGTTTAAAATATTTAATTATTATCCTTATCCATGCATTACATTGATTTATTTTATTAATATACAATCACATTTAATATACAGTCACATTTAAATATTTATTTATATATTAAAATTGTGGCAGAAGACAGACCCCATACAAAATTTATTCTAATTTTATTTATTCCATATATAAATCATTTTACCACATCTTTCTATTGTTAAAGTAACACTCAAATAATAAATATCTTAACCACAGACCGTTAATATTCTATTGGTTGATTTTAAACACTGGCTATAGTAAAATGATTTACATACAGCTAGTTAGTTTTTGATATTTATGGTAAAGGAAAATTGTGTTTACTAAAATGGATCTAAAGAAAAAGAATGATCTTATATTAGTACAGTCATCATAATCATCATACTTTTCAACCATTATCGATCCATTTCAGGATGAAGATAAATGTAAAAAAATAGTACAAATAAAAACAAAGTGGCATGGAAATAAAACAAAAATGGTGAAACGTATTTAAAAGACATGACCAAGAGTCACCCATGCACATAGAGAACTTGGATCCAAAACATAGTCAGTGGCAAAAAGAAAGGAGTTTCCCTCATGGATTTAATGACCACAATTCTGATCACCAGAAGAGATAAAGTATACCAGGTGTTTCAAAGTGGATAATGACTAGCTAGAATTCCATTATCAATAAAAAAATATCTGGAATTGGAATCATCATTAGGATTAATAAAGCTTAGATATGATCATTGGATTAAGAACCCTGAATATTAAATTTTCAAAAGAATTATAAATTATACCATAACAAATTGGGAGAATAAATAATGGAATTATGAAAATATTTTAAGGAAAATTTATTTTATATATAGTTAGTAAAAAAGAAAAATACATGATAGTTAAAAAAAGTAATTACATTTAATTAAGGTTTTATAATTAAGGGTCTATTGAAAAATGTAATCTAGAAAACAAAAAAAAAAAAATCCTGTAATTACTACCAGAGACAAAAATTTTCAAAAGAGCATGGATTTATGAGCCAACAAAATATGTCTGAAAAGATAAGAAAGGCTATAGAAAAAAGTTAAGATAGATATAATTGATTGAGAGATAAATTCACATTCATTCATAGATTCATTGACAGATAGATGCAACATTCATTCTTCCATGTTCATATATTGTATGAAATGGTAGTGCAGCAGAAAATAGGAGTTAGAGAGGAGAAATGAATATAAAGACAACAAGTCATTAGCTTAATAACAGCTACTTTATCAAGAAGTCATATGGTGTACTAATTTCATTCTAGTCATCATGAAAACTTCTTTATTAATTTGACTTTCAAGAGTATGTGCTGAATGCAGGAAGAAGGGATCCATATTCCTAAAATGTAATGCTCAACTGTGAAATGTTTCCATGCTAAAGCTCACAGTTAATAGACTGAGGATGATTGATTGTATAAAAAGCCAGACCTTTTGCCTGTTCATGTTCTGATAGAAGCCTATTGCTGCTGTTAAAGAGTTGCCCTATCTTGCTGATGTGAAATAATATCCAACATAATGAATTCAAAATTTGTAAGATGGAGATAACTGACAAAGAAATCAAAAAGTGGTGTAAAGATATATTAAAAGATTACTATGCTGAAGGCAAAATTATAGTTTTAAAAAGGTACCTGATTAATGTAAACTTACAGTAAGGTTGTTTTTATTTACATGATTATTAAAGTACTTAGGCCTGAACTTAATTTTATTACTATTATTTTACAAAGAATTTGTTTAATTTTTTTATTCTTATTACCTAGTAAGTTATTACATTGCTGGACATAATTTATTGAAACTTATATTTGTTTTTTCCTCTCTCGCATTATGATTTAAAGACAGTAATGGCATTTTTTTAAGGAGTTTTTTTTTGTATGTGTGTGTGTGTTAAAGCATCGACCAGGAATCAAACCCCAGGACAACTGCTTGTAAGGCAGCTGTGCTAACCACTCAGCCACCAAATACCGTGAAATATATATAGATTAATCATATTAATATATATAAAAGTGAGTGTCAGCAATATTTTTATTATATCTATGTATGCATCTAATCAAGGATAATTTTTGTTAAATTAAATTGTTTCAATAAATTATTTGATTTTGATGTTTAAAATTAAAATTTAGTCTGCGTCATTTTAATTCATGTCTTGACTCATTTTTATAAAATATTTAACAAACATGATTATGTAGGACAGTCAGTATGTTAATGGAAAAGGATTTAGAATATTATGACATGAAAGTATTAATTCATTACTAATAGTTTTCCATAAATGAATTGAAATTCTGGAACTTATTTGGTATATCCTAATGAAACTGCTAGATAAGGTGACTCTTATTCCAACATTTACAGGAAATGTAACTCGTGTTTATTTTAGAGTTCTTCAATATTAACTTTATCTAATGTTCTGACTTATTTACTAAGCACATAGATCATACAAAATTAAAGAGAAAGGATTTCACCTTTTTAACTTTTAGATCTTACTGATTTTGTAATAATTCAATGCTGTCATATTGAATACAGAGGAGCTTCTCAAAATCAAACACAAGATGGAGACTTTATAAAGATAAGAGCAGTTGTCTTCTTTTTAAACATCTGAATGTTACATAATTTCTATTTGTAATATTAACATGTAAATCAAAAGATTTTGTGAATGTTAATGTATGTAAGACAGTAATAAATATAAAAGCAAATAAAGTAAGATCTTCATTCTCTTAATCCAAGATGATTAAGATTGGCCTATATAAATTAGAATTTAGGTTAAAGGTAAGACAGCCATTTTTATCTTTATAAAGTCTCTAGAGTTTAGGTTTGAGACTCCTTTGTACTCACTACTACAGCATTGAGTTATTATAAAATCATATGGCACATATGTTAAAAAGGTGAAATCCTTTCTCTTTAATTTCATATGATCTATATGCTTAATAAATAAATCTGAATGTTCATAATTTCTATTAATTCATAATATTAACATATAGTAAATTGAAAGATTTTATGTAATGTTACTGTATGTAAGACAGTAATGGAAGTAAAAGTGAACAGATTAACAGTTTCACTCTCTAAAATCAAGACACTTCAGATTGACTTATGTAAATCAGAATTTAAGTTAAAGATAAGATGGCTGCTCTTATCTTTATAAAGTCTATCTTGATTTTGACTTTGAGAGTCTCCTCTGTACTCAACACGATAGCATTGAGTTATTATAAAATCAATAAGGCACATATGTTAAAAAGGTGAAATCCTTTCTCCTT
Organism: Epiperipatus broadwayi; assembly: GCA_028023455.1. Taxonomy (NCBI): domain Eukaryota; kingdom Metazoa; phylum Onychophora; class Udeonychophora; order Euonychophora; family Peripatidae; genus Epiperipatus; species Epiperipatus broadwayi. The sequence continues at coordinate 2,147,008 of JAQFVV010012558.1, read as the reverse complement.
AATAATATTAACTTTAACAAATGGGAATACATGGTTAATCAACATTACAATTATTAATTTAGAACCAAGTTCAGTACCATAATGTTTAATAACTTTTTCAATATCAGCATATACCACTCCTATAAAAGATAGTTTTATAGGTTTAAATCTTTATAAAAACTTGGATTTAAAGTAAAAGTGCCCCCCTTTTAATTCAATAAAAACTCATAACAAAGGAACTATTGTATAGGTTAATAAATAACATATTTAGCCTCAGGATTCTAAATAAATAATTAATGATTTCTTGGCAGCAATTAAAAGATAAAAAGTTGCCTCTGTTTATATGGATATAATCTCTTTATCTATATTTTTATCAATATAAAATCTCCAAAAATATTAAATTTAACATATATATATTGAGACAGTTATGTGTCTGATAGCATACAATAATATAGTAGTGTGTGTATGCATATATATATATATAAGTTGAAAGGAAAGGCAGAAACAAACACAAACAAAAGTTTTTGTATATATTTACTATATTACATTAGAATATCAGTTAAATGTTAAGTAATAATTTTTGAATTAAAAAATTATTATAAATTAAACATTTAAAAAAGTATATTTAATGTTTTATTCTGATTTTGATAATCAAAACAAACATGTTTTTATGTTACAATAGATATAGTAGAATAGATATACTAGTTATTATAAAATTCCATTATCTATTTTAATTAGATTAAGAAATTTTTTAAATTAAAGGTTGTATAACATATTTTGATAAAAGTCCTAGAAAAATGTTGTTGATAGAATTAAGAAATACTTTTAGATAAAAATAATTGTTCAAGTGAAAAGGAATATAAAAAAGAAGTAGAATTAATAGTAAAGGAATTTAAAGAAAATGAGTATCCAGAGAATGCAATAGTGAAGAATATAAAATTAATAGAAGATAAATATAAGAAAGGTAATAAGGAAGAAGAGAGTGTTAAATATAGAAATAAAAATATAAAGAAGGAGTATATAGGGGTTAAAACATATAGTAATAATATAGTTAAGGATGTTAATAAAATTATTAAAAAAATTAATAAAAGATATAATAATGTAATTAAGTATAAGGTAGTAAATAAAAAAAGAAAAAATATAATAAATATATTAGATAATAAATACATTAAAGATATGTGGAAATGTATAAATGGCATATATCAAATAGATTGTAGATATTGTAAGCAAAATGTGATAAGGACTAAATATGTAGGGGAGACAAAGAATTCTATTTGTACGAGGTTAAATCAACATAGGTATGATAAAAATTCACCGATTTATTTGCATACTATGGAAACAGGGCATGTATTTGACAAAGAGAGTATAAAAATGTTAGGATATACTAATAAAAGAAGAGATAGAAAAATAAAAAAAGCGATACTAATTAAGAGGATAAGGCCTAGTTTAAATAGGGATGGGGGACTAAAAATGTTGTGTTGGTAGGTGTAGTATTGGATTTATAGGCTTATTAGTAATTAAAAATAAGAATATATATATGTTTTAGGAGTGTATGAATGTGTATATGGGTAGCGAATATTGAATATAAAATTAAAATATAGTTTGGAAAAGATATTGGTGTTAGCATGTTTATTGTTGTGATTGATTAATAATAATGGTATTAATAATAGTAATAAAAGAAAGTAGGTTTAAAAGTTATATTATGTGGATATACATAAAAGATTTGTAGAGATTATTAATAAATATAGGTTAAAAATAGTTATAAGTTTTATAAAATAGATAACAGAGGGAGTTGATAGTAATAATAAATAATAAAAAGGGTAATGTTTATAAAAGTTTGTAAATTTGTTATAGAAATTTAAAAACTAAAAGTAATAATAAAATAGTTTTAAAGATAATAAAAAATGGTCTAGTTTTGTGTTATAGATAAGGAAGTAAAAAGGTATTATGTATTAAACAAGATAGATAATAAAATGAAAAAATAACTGTAGAAATAAAATAGATTTTAAAGATAATATAAATTGGGGCATTAGATGTGGTTTGTATAGTTATATATGTAATTTATAAGTAAGTTGAGTATTTATGTGGGTATGTATAAATGTATAGGAGGATAGATATATGTAGGTATATGTGTTATGAATATAGGTATTTATGAGAATATAGGTATATATATGAATAGAGGTATATATATTGGGAATGTAGGTATATATACGAATGTGTTTTAAGGGATAGAATTATATTTTTGGATATATATATGTGTGGGTGTATAGGTAGGTGTAGGTAGGGATTTGTTAATAATTTTTAAATTGTTAATTTTTTAAATTGTTAATTTTTTAATTTTGTAATCTTTTATTTTGGATATAGTTTTATGTATTGGGTTTATATATTGGTTTTATATATTATTTTAGTTATATGTATAGAGGTAATATGAAGATATATATATATGTAGGAAATATTGATGTTTGATATGTATATTTAGATGTGGAATAATGGTAAAGTAGCTATTTATAATATTGGAATATGGTTAATGATTATAATTGGGAAGTTGGAAGGTAAATAGAATTATAAGTTTTATAATATTGATAACAGAGGGAGCTGTTTTAAATGAATAAATAAGATAGAAAATTTTGAAAAAAACGGTCATTTTAATTAAAGTTAAAACAACTGTAAGGAAGATGGAGGTAATAATGTTAAATATATTATTTAGTGAAATAGAAATAAAAGTTATATAAAGTAAAATTAAAGATAGTAAAGTAAAAGATGTTATATATTAGATAATTATAAAAATAATAATAATAAAATAGTATTAAATATTATAAATAATATTAAAAAGAAGAATTTTTAAAAGGTTGATTTAAAAATAAGTAAAAATGGAATTGTTTAAAAAGGTAAAAAATTAAAAAACGGTGAATTAAATATGTTTTGTATTTTATATATGTGTAGATAGAATATACATATGGATGTGTATTAGTAAAGATATATGAAGATTGTATATATGTCTATAGGCGTATGTATATCTGTATATGAATGTATGTTTAAAAGAGGTATGTCTAGGTATTGGATATGCATGTATATATAGATGTAGATATGGATTATATATATGTCTAGGGGTGATGTAGATTTATATGTGTATACATATGAAGAAAATATATGTGTATATTTTGATATATATGTGTGTGTTTTATATATGTGTGTAAAATGATGGAGATATATATATTTTTGATTTATATAAGATTTATACATATATATGTGAAATGATAATATCGATTAGATATTAATAAATTTATTATTTATATATTTTAAGTATTTAGTTGTCTATAAATTGAATATATTTAATTTTAAAGAATAGTATATCAGAAAGACAACATAATGGTTTTGTAATGCCATCATTGTGAAATGATAATTATGTATTTGTATTATTCAAATCTTGTAGCTCTGAAGAAAACTGCTGGACAGTCTAAACTGTAAGAAAATAGAAAAGTTTTTAAGAAAATTAATTGCATTAAAGTGTATATGAGTGAAGTATTATAAATAATATATATGATTATATGAAGATATGCAAAAAAAGTGAAGGAGAAAAATAAGAGAATATATTTCATTAAGTTATTCCTGTGAATTTATTTAATTCTAGACTAGATTTAAAGCATTATATGTTAGTATTATCTCTTGTTTACAGTAAGTTATACAGCTCTTACTCCCAGAGCTAGATTCATGCATAGCAGTCAGTTCTATAGATTGGGGCTTATATTTAGCGTTATGGACATCCAGTTAATGATGATTTCATTACTTCTCTAATGCTGGATGGTGCAAATGTTTACCCTTTAAAAACCATGCACACTTCATTTTATTTATTTATTTAAAAATTTAGTTGATAGTTGTCAGTACCCTAGTAGTACTATGTGGCCAAAACATTGATGATGGTCAGGATGTTTTGTGAACCTCAGCATTATTTTTTAATTGCTACATTCTGATTAATTAGCACTTAAGTTTGTGCATCCAAATTATTGTTTATGTATTGCTGCTCTAAGTTGCATAGTGACTAAGTAATTAGCCTGGCCTATAGTGGACCACTTTCAAATCCAGTCACAAGATTGACTGTTGATTTATTTTAGTGTTGATCATTCATGATGATGAAAGATTACTATTATTTTTGTATAATGCTGGTGAACTTATAGTTAATATTTACTTTGTTATTCATCACATGCTTATATGTATTATATTATTTGTATATTTAAATTGAAATTATTGTACATTATATGGGGTTTATGGTGATGATTTTCCATCATCTCAGGTTCACCCCTGAGTTTGTACTGTTACAATATATGCTATTCTGTTAAATAAAATGATAGTTGTGGCAATTATCGATAAAATATTTAACTCCATTTTGTCTTCCATTATATAAAATATCAACTAACATGGGATCTAAATATATTTGGGTTTTTAAATCATATCTTTACACCTGAAAATCTCAAAAAAGCTGCATTTATTCAAAATTTAGTTGGTTCAGTAATCTAACTATAAAAATAAAGAATAAGGATGTTGTTTGTAAAAGAATGTATAGATGAAAATATACACAAAGACATAGAAAAGACTGAAATAAGACAAAAGAATAGTACTAAACAAATAAACAGGAAAGGAAATGAAAAACTAGTGATAATAAAATCTGTAAATAAGGATAAATAATATTAGAATAAATGGGCAAATATATATTAAAATCATCAAACTATTTACTTAAAATTTGATAGCTTAAGTATTCACAAAATATCATAGAGAAACCTATAAAGATTCCAACCAAGAGATAGATCTACCAGAAGTTTTATTAAGACTTTTAATTCTGCTATTGCTGCCATAAATTTAGCAATTGTTAATTATATTGTTCATACTTTATGCTGATAAATTATAATCATGAAGCAGATGAGTCTGGTGACGATGGAATTGTCCTAAATCTGTTGACTAGATTCTACTTATATCTAGGAAGATCAAAATGTTGTATCTGAAAAAAAACTATTTGGAATATCATAAAAATTCCATTTTATACCATAATTCTTTGAATATAAAATCCTGATTTGAGATTAATCTCAAGTGGCAAAATAATATCTTGAAATATTAGCATGTCCATTCTTCTTAACAACTTTTTGTATATTTTCTGTACCGAAACTTCTCTTCTGATACCTGGAGAAAGAATGTATGAAAGAACACAAAATCACTGTTAAAGAATCGACTTTAATCTCCAGTAATATTTATTATAGTAATATTTAACTGAATATCAAGAAGTTAATTGTGGAAACATTTTCTACAAATAAATGAACAATATTCATTAGGAGAATATACAATGCTAAGAAGACTGTTGATATGGTAAAGTGAATGGTCATACTTAAAAACCAGAAGAAAACATTGAATACACCAAATGAAAATGAAGGCATCAGAATAAAGGAAAAATTGGAGAAATGACTATTATTATTATAATTCTACAAAGATTTATATGAAACTTTCCTAAAGTAAGTCCTACTTAATAATATAAAAACTATGTTTTAGAAAAAGTTGGGTTTGAGTCTTATTTAATCCATCTTCTATGTTGTGTATTAACTTAATGCCTTCCAAAGAAGAAAGGAAGGGCTGAAAATTATAATATGTATACAGATAAAAGAAATAATAAATATCACAAGAAAAAGCTGTCAGATTAAATTAAACCATTTACAATTATTAAAAAACATTTTAAAAAGGTATTGTGTAACAAATAATATTTTGATACATTAAACATAGCTGGTGCTATTGTTTTATAAAGCAACATTCTAAGGAGTTTGGTTTCATCCTTTCAACTTACTATATTATAAGTAAGAGCATTCTATTTTCTCTGCTACACTAATGCCACCTATTGCAAGCTTAAGTAATCAGAGATTAGAAGATAATGCATTTTAATCACATGTTTTGAATTTCAGGTTCTCTTGATAAAAACAAGAAGCAGAACTGGTTTAGAGATTAAAATTAAATTGTTTTATCATTTTGGTAACTACTGGTTACTTAAGTCTATAATAGATGGTGCTAGAGGAGTAGAGAGAGAAACAAATGCTTTTTCTTTAATATCTTTCAAATTTTAAATTAAAAAAATACACACATATATACAAATGAAATAACAATCTTACGCAGAAACTGGAATTTCTATTTTCTTATAGTCAATACCAATAACCAATATATCTTTTAAAGTTGTAAAGCTGGTGCATCTGTACTGCAGATCTGCATATACTTCTAGTCCCATCGCTACTGGGTCACGTGATTGCACGATATGTTTTAGTTTAAAAATCTATAAAAGCAAAGTAATAACAAAAAATGTAATAGGCAAACCAATTTTAATCCAATAAAATATTCAGAAACATTATATTACCTTTCAACTAGTGACTTATAATTGCTAATAATAAAATATGGAATTATTTATCACACATTGATCCTATGGCTTAACCGCAGTCAGATCTTAAACAGCTCATTTTATAATTAGTAACAATTTTTAATTAAAAAATTTGTTATGCTATAATTTTTCTTTTATAGTTATTTATACACGTAGCTAACTTTATTGTAACCATTTTTTTATTATTTTTCAGTTATCAACAATCTACTTGCCTACTATGTGGTTTATTGAACTAGTAATGTATTGGCCTTGAGGCCCGAAGGTTTTTGGATAGAAGTTAGCTTTATTGTTTGATCTGCTAGAGTAATGAATTTTGCTGCTATTTGGTAGTGTACTAATCTGGAGAGCTAAAGGTTCTTGAAAAGAAAAAAACTTCATCTCTCACTCCAGGGCTATATATATATAGTAAGTCAGTTATTTTTTGAATTAAACTTAAATGTCTGAGTTTGATTAAGTTTCTCAATCCAGAGTTTCTTTTCACTACAGAGTTGATGCAAATTTTTTATCTTATCTTTCCATCTTGCAAATCTTATTGTGTTGTCACTACATGTGTATATTATATTTAAATTTTTATTTTCACAAGCCTACCCAGATCACTCGATTTGTTCAAAATATCTATTTATGATAAATATAACTATTATCCTTTTTTAAATGAAATACAGATTTACTTGTATTTCTCTTTTGTTATCCCATTCTAAAGTCTTAGTCAAAATAATCATTCTCTTTAATAATAATGTTATTACCTCTTTTTCCAACAATTTGATTCCCAAAAGCTGGGGATCACTTATTCTCACATTAAGTATATCTGATATCTGTCTATTGACAGTTTTGATTGGCTAATCAAGTAGACTGTCATAGAAATAATTCCTTAGCTTGCTTGAAAAAGTCTCAATTGTAAGAAAAAGACTTTTTAAAGTATTATTATAATTTTTCTCTTTTATGCATTGATTATCAAATATAAATAATAATAATTTTTATATACTTCCTTTAATGCAAGTATATACAAGAAATTTCCTTTTCTTACAGTTTGGATTGCCCTGTAGTCTTCATTAGAGCTATAAAGGTATTTAAATACATATGACTGCATAGGAAATAATTTAAGGTGAAAATAATTATAAAGGTATATGTACTGTTTTGGACAAGTGCAATAAAAATATGAATTATATGTGTTTAGATATAATTATAGTATATCATTTCTAATTAATCCGTTTTTTTTATAAAAAATTTATTTTTTGTACAATGCCTACATAACACCCTTCACCTCAACAGTTTCGATTGCCCCTGCAATCTTCTTCAGAACTATAAAATATATATACACATATACATAAATATACAAATTATATAAAATATACAAATTACATAATATACAAATTATATAAAATATAAAAAATATAAAAACCCATACATATATATATATATACTCATAAAAAATATGCAAACATATACTTATATATCCTTTTAAATACATGAATACAAATAAAATAAATCTCTTAAACATTTTAATTTTAAGCCTTTTCTTTTCTTTTCATTAAAACTCTTTAAAATTTTCCTATAAATTATATATATATATATTTACTTTTTAATTGTTATTTCTAATATATCATTTATTATATCATTTCTATGTAATCATGGGAGTTTAAATATTTTGTAGTTCTGATGAAGATTGATTGGGCAGTTGAAACTTTAAGAAAATAAATAATTATTTCAGAAACAATATGTTTGCACTGAAAGAAGATTATAAGAAAAGAGTTATTAATTATATAGAAAAAAGGCTCCAAACTCCATTCAGAATTTAAACTCAGTTCAATACCATATAACATTAAGTCATAAGCATTCCTTCTTCCCAATAACAGAATTACAAAATATTTCAAAATCACTATTAAAAATTATTTTTTTTTTGCACAATAAAATTTATTTTTCTTTTATTATCAAAACTAAATATTAATGCTTTGCAAATATATATTTCTTTAAATCTCTTTTTTATTATTATTTTAAAAAGATTAGGGCAAACTTATTTCTTTTCAAACCAAGCCTTCATGAATTAACATTAGCAATATCTAATCTATTCTATGCTTTTCTGAGTATCCAATGATATATCAAAGATCTCATTCCTCAACTTTAACTGTCCTTCCATTATTTTCAATACAAGCATCATTTTTATTTGCTTATCTTGGTATTTGTATCATTGTGCATCAACTTCAAAAAATGTTTATCCATAAAGTTGCAATATTTTAATCTTTCTAGCAATCAGGTTTACATTTATTCTTATTCCATATGAAGCACTTGTTGAAGAATTTCTTTCTAGATAGATGGATAATAAAACTGAAGGAGAAATGAACATTTTAAATAATTTTTTGAACATAAAACTATGTCAATACATAGTTTTAAAATCATAATTTTTTTAAGATATTACTATATATGAAGCAGAAATCTGAAAAAAAATGATTAGAGATATAAATTTGGGGAAAGACAAAAAAAAAAGGTGTGAGGAAAAAAATACTAAAAAAATTATGAAGTAAAAAATAATTACAATAAGGAAATATAAAGAGGTGGTAAAATTAGAAACTTTATTTGAATGAAACTGTGAAAATTAAGAGGATGAAAGAAGAATAAAGTTGGTTGATGAGCTTTAATACAGTATAGAGAAAATAGTAGTCTTGGAGAAAAGATCTTGACAAAATGATGTAGCAGATTGTGGAAGAGTTTTAGTTATGATAAATCTTTAATAATTTAGTTATCATTTCCTCTACTTGTCAATATTTTCCCATGTGTCATAACATCGGCTGGGAAGTGAACCCGCTAACCCTGGATTGCTTGTAAGGCGGCTGTGCTGACCTCTCGACCACCAACGCTTGACTCATCAATATTTTGAAGAATATTTTCTAGTAGAATTTGAGGTGATATATTAAACTAATAGCAGTTTTCAAATTATATGAAGATGCATCCTTCTATTTTTTCCTCAACATTTCTTTTTACAACTTTCTGATACATTCCAATATAAACATTGAGAGTAGTACTTTACAGTGATAACAAATAGCCTTGTCACTACACACACACACACACACAAATAGTAAATTTAAACATTATATGATGTAGTTAGTAATATTAACTTTCTCTAGCCAAAAGATAGAAGTGATTTACAGTTAGTATTAAACTGAGGTCTTTAAAAATATGTAGAAATTACCCAAATATTAGATGTATATAACTAAACAAGCAATTGGCTTGGGTTCATAATTTTTAGATATATATTTTTTAATTTCAGATTATTGGCTTAACAATGTAAAAAATATAACAGCTCAATGCATAATGCAATATTTTCTCACCAATGAACGCAAAGCCAGAAATGTGGATATTATAGGAACTATATCACCCAGAGCCCATTGATTACTTGCGATTCCAGTAAGATGGCTCTAAAGTACTTTGAAAAAAAAAACCTTCAAATTGCAGTAGTAAATTTTGAATGCTAACTGAAATAAATTTAAAGCAAGGTTAAGAGAATAGAGTCATGTGATCCATGACTCTTATTTTGACTATTTATAGTCTCTGCCTTTAGTCTTATGCAATGTTATATTGCTAAGACCACTAATATATGATATGGCTGAAGATCTATCAGCCCCATATAGCTATTTGAGTTGGATAGCTGGGTTTGAAGACATGTATTTCAATTTCCCATTCAATAGATAACTTTTAGTTAAGTGCTTGGCTTTGAGTTGGTATTTTTAGATCTAGTGTCTGAACCTACCCTGGCACTTCTCTGAGGAGTGCCAAATCACGAAACCATGGTCAGGGGTTTGGGGGATTCCTGACAGAGATATTTTAAATGCTGGCTCTGGCTAAGCATTTATCACAAAGTTTGTTGAGGAATTTGCAATCATCATTGTTTATAACTTACAAGCTTAAGAGAATAGGGTCATGTGATCTATGACTCTTATTTTTACTATTTAAGGTTAATACTTTTTTTTTTGGAATTTTAAATACATAACATGTTTTATCTTAATTTTTTTTACCCTATTGTGTATTCGTATCCCATAATAAAAGATCAAAGCATTTGTAAACTTTAGACATTTAAATATTTGAGTAAGATAAGATTAGGATTAAATTAAGTTAATACTCTCATTATTTCTTTTACAAAGAAAACTGCCTGGGGAGAGAGGGTTTAGCATACTGACAATCTTCTTGTTATTGTTGGTCAGGATTAGGTAGTTAGAAGTGACTCTGAGATTCTGTGGTTAGTCTGCACTAGTCCTGATACCTAAGACCAGCAAAGTTATAAATGAAATAAATAAAGTTCATTGAATATCTTTTCAATTTCTAAGCAGTTTTATTTTTAAAAAAAAATCTGCCAGACATTGCAACAAAATCTTTAATGCTATGCAAAATAATTTATTTCACTTCATCACAGTAACGATCCTTATTAAATGCTTCACATTTAAGAATTATTACATTTAAGAGTTATCACATTTAAGAGTTAGACTATTAGATAGCCGTACTTTGATCTAGTGTTCAAACCAAGTCATATAAATCTTAAAAATGGTTTATGGTTACAAAAAAATATAGAATTTTTTTTCCAAAAAGTAGATCATAGCCATTCCAGCTACTCATTTAATATTGCCAGAAAATGAACATTCTGCTAGTCTTAGCTAAAGTTTGTAAAAGTCTAATATTAACCTGTGCTAGTAAAAAAATGACAATATATGATTAGTAAAAAAAAAAAAAAGGTGATTGTAATATTGTGGTCTTTATCACTGGTAAGAAAAGTTTAAATTTCTTATGAGCATTTAATAATTTATTCTACAACTTTCTCTTTAGCAATGCAGAGTTCAAGTGCAGGTTAATAAAAAATGAATATTGGATATATATTAAAGGAATTTTGTAAAAATCTTTTTTTGAATGTACATGCTAATATCTTTGTTCTCTATGCTAGACCATTAAATGCTTTTAGAAATAAGCTAGAAACAATAAGAGAAAGGGACAGAAAGATTTTGAATACAAGATATATATAGAAATTTGGTCAGGATGCTCTCAATCCTAAAAGCTATAGCATGACACACTTGCCTCACTAATAATGTCTGTTTTTTTTTTAATTAATTTGTTGTATCTAGTGTTTATGATTTAATTAATGTTATAAAAAATAAACAAATGTAACCAATGTTTTTCTTTTCATGGAATGAATAAAAGTATCTTTGAAATATAAAATAATGCAGGATTTATGTAAACAAATAATTTTAAAATATAAACAAAGTATCACTAACTTTGTCCCTATTACCCACTAATGGGTATTTAAAACTTTCATACAGGCAGTGAGTATTTCTCTTTTTTATTATATTTTATATCTTTCATTTTATTTGCATTGCCTTTCCTACCCCATCTCAAACCAAAAATTTGATCAATCATATCTGCATACATTTCCACTGCATTGAATCCTCTAATTTTTTGTCCTCCAATACTAAAAGTAATATTTTCTAAACAATATTCATTTTTCATTCTTTCTTTATAAAGTTTGCAGCCTCTTTTGCACTATTACATATTTTCTGTATATTTGAACCCATGTTATTGTGCTGAGAGATATAGATATAAGTAATTGCAATGATTTTTAATGATCAACATAAATAATTTTACAGCTTATCAATATGTTACTAAGATTATTCATAAGCAGGATTCCTAAAATATCATTTAAATGAATTTGTAAATAATGCCCAGCTGACAAAATAGATTAGCATACATATAACAAGTGATGTTGATGATACATTTGTGGTATGGCCACATGGTGAGATGCAATTACAGTTATTCTGGATGCATATTAATAACATATCTTCTTCAATTAAATTCAAAATGGAATGAAAATGAGAACAAAAATTGGCATTCCTGGACATTCTTATGACGAGACTCCCTCAGGGCTAATTAAAAACAACAGTGTATACGAACCAACCTACACTGGCAAATACTTGGCATATAAATCATATTAGAAGCACTAAACCTGCAATTGTATTATCACTATGGAATAAAGAAAAGGAGATTTGTTCAGAAACCAGTAATTTGGAAAAAGAAAAGATTCATATAGAACAAACACTTATAAAGAATGACTATCCATCAGCAGTCATCAAGAAAATCTTTAATAGACAACACAAAAAGGAAAAACAATTATTGGTACTGTAGTGTATCCATACATAACAGGAATGGCAGACAAATTAAAGAAAATCTGCAGTTAATATAACATTAGAACAGCTTTCCAAAGCTGTACAACACTTCAAGGAATTCTTCTAGTAAACCTAAGCTGTGAATGCTGAAGAACAAAAACAGCATCTATAAAATACCATGTGAATGTGGAAGGAAATATATTGGCGAGACCTATCACCCTGTTGAACAGTGATTGACAAAATACAAGCCAATGGTTAAAAGAGAAAAAATATGTTTACCATAGCAGACCATGTATGTACTAATGACCATATGTTTAATTGGAAAAATACAAGAATATTGGATAAAGAGGAAAAAATGCAAAGAAGTTAATTCAAGGAAGCTGCTCATATGTTAATGGTGAAAAATTCTTTAAGTCAACCCAGTGTGGCAATACACAATGTATGAAAGCCTCTAATTAATCTTGCTTTTAAGAAAAATTAATATTATAAAAAAAAATTTGAAGGGCTCAGGAGGATTTGAACCAACCCTCATATATAAACATACCAAATTTCTACTATATGTTGCTTTTGATAGAGTAGCTCAGTTAGAGCGTTTGCCTTAAATTTGATATTCAAGAATCTAAAGATGTGAGTCCAGCTTCTATGTGAATACTGTAACTGTGCATGTCAGGCTAGCAACACCTGAAGAAGAATGGAGAATACTACTACTCAAAACATTGTGTAATTACTAACCTGTGTTGCCTAATTGTGCGCTATTACTAACACATTGTTTGTATTTGAAAAGTTTAAATAAAGTTTACAATTTTCTATACATTCACGCATAGATGATGGAAATAGTCCATCTAACATATCACATTTAATAATATACCATCATCACAAGCTTTCAAGCAAATACTCTTTCTAACTATTTGAAATTTCATTATCACCATATAAAAGATTGCCATTGATGGATTTAATAAAATTATGAAACTATTTTTAAAGTCCATATGTTTCTTTTAATGCATCAATAAAAAAAGGAAATCTAACATGAAGAGTCAGTGAATGTTTGCAGGTTTAATCCAATATAATTGTTTTTAAGCTTTTCTGTTTAGTCATTGGCTCGCCCAATCTCAGAATCATACTGTTACAATTTAAATTTTATAAAATTGCTATTTTAAATATATATATATATTTTTAAAAGGTTCTACTCCACCATACGTACTTAGCTAAGAATAATATGATAATCCCTAATGTAAAAAATGCTTAGTGATAATCATTAATGTGACCTTCTAAAGTGGGTGGTATCAAAATTGTGAATACAGGAAGTTTGACACTTGAAAATCAAACTGTAATCATTTGCTTTTATAAATATCATCAAATATTTTACTTCACAAATGAGGTCAGTTCTCTGTGAAAATTTACAGTTAGAAGTCAGAATACTACAGAAGTTCACAGTTACACAAATTCTTACAAGTTCAGAATGTTGGACAGATCATACATTAGTAGGTTCTAAAATTAAAGTGATAGTTGCATTAAAAGAGATATTATTCCAATCATATTTATAAAAAAAAAGATCTATTTACTATACATACTAAATTTCAATGGCTATTAAACCCTAAAATTGCTGAATTGAATCTTCAGGACTGTTATGTTACTGAAACATGGGATTATCTTAAGGAGTATGTTATGGATATAAAATAAATCTATTCTTGGGGTCTCTAAAAAATTATGGCTAGTTTTCTGACAATAATCTTATTATTAATGATTTAATTAAAAGTAAACATTGCATTTTCTTTTTGGCCAAATAATAGATTAAATGTGGAACTTCATAATAAATATAAACATCAAACATCACATGATCACAATTCTTTATGATTACACAATTTTTTCATAGAGGCAAAACTCTCCATACAGTAGCGCCACTCAGTGCAAGCCAGGGAAATCAATGGATAGGTGCAGTTGTCACAGATCCAAGGCTCCTCACTGATGAAAGCTGCAAGCTAGAAACTAGTCTGGGGATATTGGATAAGTAGGCATTAGATAGGGATTTTATGCACAAACTTCCTGCATCCATTGATTACTCTGGCTTGCACTGAGCGGTGCTACTATATGGAGAGTTTAGCCTCTGTGAAATGTAAACATGTGAATGCAGAAGTTTAAGACTGGCAAGAAAGCTTAAAAATGAATGGTGAATTAAAGTGCAAAATGTATACAGACATTAGCTGATCGTAGTCATTCTAGATCTTTTTTAAGGCATTGAAAGCAACATATGGATCTGAGAAATTGCATTCTCTTATATGATATTTTGAACAAATGGAAAGAGTATTTTGACCATCTTTTGAATAATGATACAAGAATTGCAATGATGACTTTTACTGATACATCCATTTTATGTAC